>JAHBCN010003512.1:74487-106441 GCA_019359885.1 Listronotus oregonensis | reverse complement strand
TACTTACCACTTCCTGTTGTGTAAATTTGTGATGAAAAATTCTTGTACATTTTAAAAATGTACGCATAACTTACACATTAAAGCACATACCTGAACATCAACTCAAATCATCGAGTTATAGATAGTTACAAAGCAGGCTTCTATATATTTGTGGCTAATCAGAGAAAATTTAATAAATGGCTAATTAATTTAACATTCGTACTATCTTTAAAACACAAAATACTATATAAAGTTGTAAATACAGAATCATATAATTTGAACAAAAATACAAAGAATGTCCATCATTTTAAATCCCATGTATTGCGATTGTAAAAAAAATATGTGGTTAATATTTCTAGGCCATTTACTCAGTGCCTAAAAAAGCATGATACATAGAAAAACAAACACAATTTTAGAGTATAAAATATCACACCAAAAAAACACTAATGTAAAATAATTCCAAGTTCCTATCCAAAAATCTCGACCTCCAGAGTTCTATTTTTGACTTGGCAAGTTTCTTACTGATCTGTCTGTATTACTGAATGTTTCTTTAACATTAATTTAGACAAATCGGAGAAGAACTTTACAAACTTGCCAATTCAGAAAGGCTAAGACCAATTAGATCTCAGTACTTTAGGAGGCCAAGATTTTTGGATAGAAAATTGACCCTTATACCCACCAAAAATAGAATCCTGCCTGCATATTATATTCTAAGACAATTATGATTTCAGAAACATCTAAAATAACCCCTAACTATATGCTACTACAGCCTATGTTTCCGGGTGTTCTGAATAAAAATGTGCAGTTTTTTTCCTTTACTTGTGTCCTAAAACCTACTTACAAACCAATTTTCAAGTTTCTACTCCCTCAAGAAGTGGCCCATTTTTTTAATGAGTCAATGAGTCTGTCAGTCAGTAGTAAATATATCAGAAAACACTTGTAATAACTTTATTTTTTTCACAGGTAATAAGAAAACTTATGTGAATTTACATACCAAATTTCATACCTTTATGTGAAACGATAATGAAGTTATGATAGGGAAAAAATAGGCTGAAACGCTTGATGTAATATACACATTGTATGCCGGGGCATTTCCGCAGAAAAATCTTAAACTGTAAAAGATTATTTTAAATTATACTAGTAGTTCATTGAAAACTACGGTAAAAGGTCTGAAAACGCTGAACTTGACGAGACCACTTGTCCTTTCTGTATTTTGGGGCGCTGATTACGAAAATGTGGATTAGAACTTGCAGCAATGGTCGGAACACCCCTAAAATTGCAAAAAACGTCCCTTAATAGAGGTGGGTTTTAGAAAAAATTGACGTTTCGCAAACTAAGTTATCTTATATGTTTTTTGGGTCGCTGATTTCGAAAATTGGGGTGTTACACCCCCCACATGCGAGAAACACCTCTTCCCAGGGGTGGGCACTATATGATGGGATAAAAAATTAATAAATTGCATCGAAAGTATACAAGAACAGAATGAGCAGGAACTGAGAAGTATACATTGATGTTAGAATGCACGAAATAAAGATGGGACTATAGAGGGGAAACCTAAATCCACAACTCATTCGCACGCACTCTGGAGTCCGCTAGGGCTTCCAACGCGGCATATTTAAACTAAACAGTAGTTTTAATTCATAGGAATATTAATTTTGTTTTCAGAAGATCACTTTAAATAAAGGCTAAAAGAAAATACGAGTACCAGAAAGATCTTGATACTTTTTATTCAAAAATTAAAATTAATTTGGAATGTACTGAACGGGTGTTTCTCGCATGTGGGGAATATAACAAATTTTCCAGTTTCGACACCCCGAATTTCCAAATCAGCGACTCAAAAAACATATAAGATGGCTTAGTTTGCGAAACGTCAATTTTTTCCAAAACCCACCCCTTGGAAGGGGTGTTTCTCGCATGTGGTGAGTATAACACAAATTTTCCAGTTTCGACACCCCGAATTTCGAAATCAGCGACCCAAAAACCATATAAGATGGCTTAGTTTACAAAATGCAATTTTTTCCAAAACCCACCTCTATTTAGAGGCGTTTTTTGCAATTTTAGGTGTTCCGACCATTGCTGCAAGTTCTAACACCCATTTTCGTAACCAGCGCCCCAAAATACATAAGGGACAAGTGGTCTTGTCAAGTCCAGCGTTTCCCGACCTTTCACCGTAGTTGTCAATGGACTTTGCTTAATTTTTCGGATAAAGTTAAATGGAACTGTCTTAATACCCTTTTTGTTCTTAAAAATAATTAACGTGCCTGTTAAAACAAATAAACCTTTAATTCAGGATATTATATCATAATTAAAAAACAACTTCTCTCAATTGATATTGATAATGTTGTGTGTAAAAATTAAAAGTAGAAACACAATTAAGCAAAACCTGCTAAATAACACGAAAAAATACAAACCCCTTACTTTTCTATTTAAGGTTTAATTATCATTGTAATTTAAATAGCCCGCCACTCCCCTAACCAATCAAATTCAACATGGACGCCAAGTCTGTTTAGGAACTATCAATATCGACAATAGTATCGACTATAGCCAAACTACCTAAATAGTTTCAATTGGTATAAAACATAAAAACTTACATCAAAATGGTTTTCACAACAATAATAGGCATGTCCTTTGGGCATTTTCTCAATACCTACAGCAGCACACCAGGCTTTTCTCCTATCGTCTTGTTTTGGAAGAGAAAGAATATTTTTGAAAGATCCTAAACTCGGCCGGCTTCTGGTTTCCCAAATAATAACAATACACTTTTTTTATTTTGAATAAAATAACGGAAATTTACTCGTAAAAAGGGTTCATATCAAGGAAAGTTTGGCGATAATAATAACTATAGTAATAAATTGGAATATCTGGAAAGAATACACACTATTTACAAATTAGAAATTATTAATAAATATTAGTGGTTACAGGTTATACAGGTTGACATTGACAATATGACAATTGACAGGAAACGCCAACTTTGTAGATGTTGCGCATATCGATATTTGATGACAGGCGTATCGAATAACAAGAAGCTGACAACAAAGCAAAATTCCACAATAGAAAATTTAGGGCCGTGACGTCACCGGCCTACAAAATTCAAACTTAAAATTGATTTTAAGGTTTCCGGAGGCCAAAATCGGGAAAAAATATTTTTGGCCTTTATTTATTCATTCTTTGAATAAGTAATAAAAAAAATCAACTTAAAAATGCTTTTATTAGTGTTTAATTTTAATAAAGTTTATAATTTGTTTCATATCTTAAAAACGGTGGCAAAGTAACAAAAACCCTAAAAACTTTTTTTTTAAAGTTTTTAAAAGTATTTTTATGAGCCACTTAACTGTGCATAAATGAGTCTATATACATGGTCTTCGAAAAATGCACTGTTAAATATCAAGAGGTGATTCCTCATTGAAAAATATAAAAAAGGTTCTATAAATATGGCTCCGCAAACGCATAGTTTCCAAGATACAGGGTGTTAAACTTAAAAAAAACGTTTTTTATTGTAATAAAACCATGAGGCCGGTTTTCTTGGAAATCGTCACTATTATTTCTATTAATAAGAACCTAATTTAGGGCGTATTAAATTAAAATTATAAAGTTCAGTAGCATATCAGGGAACACCCTATTGAAAATAATTATGAAAAAAAGGTACGCCACTGACATTTTTGCAATTTTTATTTTCTTTTTAGATTAGGCAACTAAAAATACAAATTTTTATTTTTTGATATTTTTTTCTATCTTTCTTCGTTTTTTAGAAAACATGTATACAAATTTATTGCAAGTCGCTGGAACCCATAAAAATACCTTTAAAAATTAAATTTCAATTTGCAACTGGAATTAACAATGAAAATACTTTAACCAATGTTATAAATTGTAATTTGTTGTTTACCTTTGTGATCCAATATTTTAATAGTTAACTCTAGTTGCAAATTGGAATTTAACTTTTTTTGATGGGGTTTTCAGAATCTTGAAAACCATGCAAGCTAGAAACAAATATCAGGAGACCAAAAAAACTGTATTTTAAGTTACTTAATCAAAAAAAAAAATGTAAAAATTACAAAAAAGTCATTGGCGTACATTTATTTTCGTTAAGATGTCACTAAGACGCCACTGTTCTAAATAATTTAAATTTAATTGGGCCCAAATTATGCCCTTATGAATAAAAATAACATTAACAATTTTTAAAAAATCGGCCACAGAGTATTTAAGAAAATTACAAACAACTTTTTTTTTAGTTTAACATCCTATGTCCTAGAAACTATGCATTTTTGGAGCCATATTTATAAAAAATATTTTTTCATGAGGAATCATCTCCCAAAATTTGGCCGTATATTTTTAGAACCGCCTGTATAAAATTATTTTTTTATTGAGAAATTAAGAGTTTATTAAATTAAGTACAAGGGGTTCTAGTTAAGGCTAAGATTAAAAAAATGAACAAATTAGAGAAAAACTTTTAAAAAACTCTATAGTATCGTCAAAGTTAATGAAGTGACAATAGTATAGTATTTTATATAAAGGAAAAGTGATTCTTTTCATGGCGCGCTCGTTTTTAACAGCAGAACGAAGTGAGGCTGGTAAAAGAGAGCAAGCCGTAAAAAGTAACTTTTTCTTCAAATAAAATATGCTGTTTTTGCTTTAAACGTTGAAAAATTACTGCAAAAACATCTCTTTTTAATAGTAATAACACTAGTTACTATGAATCTGTTGCCGGGAAAATTTTGGCTGTTGTTGGCTAATCATGGCATGCTAAGCTCAAATATATAATTCAAATTTTTTGATCAGCTCTAGTTATTGAGTTTCAGATATCGACAGATAAAAAAAACATAAAGGACCCCACAATTTCCTCATGAAAAACGGGTTTCGGACAAAGATTGTTTAAACTTTGCATAGTGATAGTTCTTAACACGCTGATCACAAGTCTTCACGGGCACAAAACCCGAAAATCCCTCCAACCCCCCCAAAATCACTCTCAAAGGTCACTGGGGATTTTTTTAACTAATAGTTTGGTCAATTGCTCTGCGGAATTTTTTGATAGTGCTGTCGAAATAGCCACTTAAATAGTTACAAAGCAACAGCCTGACATTCCTGTAGCTAGATTTTTTACGAGGTATGTAGCGCCCCCCTCCAATAACCCCTTTTCCGACTCCAGACTCCAATCCCTCCAACTACTTAAGTCTGCTTCCCTGTTGACGGGAGGCGAAGTCATTTTATCATGAATTTCATTTCACATCCAGCTGTATGGCCACTTGTTACCCTCTAACCCCAATAATTGGATACCCACTCACACTTCCTCCCCATGTCCCTGCCATGTGAAGTTTCTGCTCGCGGATTTTGAACAAATTATAGCAAATTTTTTTCCAGTGTAGGGTAACGGAATACTATCTAATACCCTTCAACCCACAACCCTCCAAACTGGGTTTATGCCCGTGGAGACTTTTGATCAGCGTGTTGAAAACTACTTACTATGCAAAGTTTGAAAGCAATTGGCCAAAACCCATTTCCATAGGAAAATTGCGGGGTCCTTTATTAAGAAAAATGTATTATTAATTATTAATATGATTATAATAATTATTTTTTTTTGTTATTATTTATTTTTTATTTATCTGAAAAGAGTAAAACACACACGTTGTCAACAAACAAATACACTTAAAGGATGAAAATCAACAATAAAGTTTTTGAGCTGCACAAAAATGTTTGAGAGTATATTTAAAAATAACATGCAATAAGCAAACAACAGCCACCATAAAATTCGTGGCAACAGATAAAAATAAATTTTTTAAACCGGTGTAATTATTAAAGATAATTGGGTTCGCAAGGCGGCTTAGACCGATGTCGGTGAATAGTTGATATAGTAATGTAACATAAGGCTGTCAGTGGACACAGTTAACAATAATTATTTTTTTTAATTGCGTCTCTTATTGCTTTTTAATTCCTTATTGATAAGCAGTTATTAAGTAAGTACATTTAATATTGAATTGAGAAATAAATAAAAATTTTAGTTTTGTTTTGATTTTAATAAATATTGAGTTGTTGACGCTTGTTTTGTTGTTTATTTGTATTTATGTTGCTATAATAACACGTGTCCCTCCGCCATCGCCAGTGGGAAAGTGAACACTAGAGCTCCAGCGGAAAAAAAAGAAACTTTACGGTCGCCTACACAGTCGAGTAAGGACGAATTTACTGATGTTCAAAGAAAAACTACTTTTTATGAAAAAAAGGTTTGATTTTTTAGTAGTAACAAATGTACAAATCTTTGAATAAGGAAGTTATTCTTAGGACGATTAAGTTTTCGGTGTTTTCATTAAAAACGTTGATAGATAAATATATCAGTAAAGAGTACCAAAGTAATATAACAAATGATCTTCCATATTATAAGGAAAAAAATAGATTTTTTATATTTTCAAACTTGTTTTTTAACGTTTAAATATTTCGCAGAAGTAGATTTTTCTTAAAATAAACTGATAATAATCCCAAGAAACCTGTTTAATGTTGTTGTTGGTCATAGTCAGTTCCAACTAGTTATAAAATTAAGAAATTCTTGGCATCGAGATGCAAGATATCCTAGCAAAGAACATCATAATCTAAAGTACAATCATTAAAACAATTTTTTGCAAAACATATCAGATATATCCGTTTTTCGAAGGATGCCACCACAAAACGCAACCTAGAAAGCAGGTGGTGCTGATATACATGGTGTTTCTTTAATATTGCGAAAAATTTCACATACGGACTGCTTGGCTAAAAATACGATAAAAAAGTTTTTATAAACTTGCGTCCTAAACTTCTTAACTTTTGAACTACAGAACGAAAAAATTTTAAGAAAAAATTATTTTATTTGATAAATGTGGATATAAACACAGCCTCATTAGTACAAAACTATTAAAGCTGCTAAAAAATGTTTTTATTGATCTCAAGATAAGGGGTGGTTTTTAAGGGTTAAAAGTTGCAGTTAATTAATAAATTATAAGCGGTAGACAAATTTTTGGTGGAGTATTATTGCGCGATTTTATATTTTAGGGATACAAAAAACAATTTTTTCATGATTTTTCAAATTTAGGGATGATCTCTGAGGGATGAAAAATAAATGGAATTTAAAAATCATGCTTTAAAATGTTACAGAACCTATATTCTACTCAAGTAAATGAAATTTTCACCGCTTGAATGCTTTAATTTGCATTTCTTTAAATTTTTGACAAAGGGCGGGTTCACCCCTTAAATGCAAAAAGCACAAGTTGAGCACATGTCGCGTTAAAGGTAAAATAAACTTAATTCCAAATTTTCATGAAAGTCGATGGAGGTTCAAAGAGTTTGGAGGTTATAGCCTATTTTTATCTTAAGTGATTTTACTACATGAGATTTGAGAAAGATGTTTTTAAAAGCTTTCTTATAACAATATTTGAAATCCTCTACTACTTTGGGAAAGAGTTAAAATCTGCAACCCTCAAAGGTTTTTCAATTGAATTGCTTTTTATCGCCCATTTGTATTGCAAACATGTATTTAATTTTTTTACTCGAAAACGCACAATTTACGAACAGATTGCACTAAACAAAGAGCTTTTTAATAAAGTAAAGCCTGCCTGATTTTTTTTATTACCAATTTTCAGCTTCAGAAGAAGATACAGTGAAAGAAACCACTGAAGGTTGCAGATCTGAAGTCAAGATGATTACAAATGTTGTTTTAAGAAAGCCTTGAAAAATATAAACATCTATTTCAAATGACCTTCGTGTATGTTTTTCCATGTTTAAAAAATAAAATAATCTATTTCCTTTTTTTGTAAACTTTACCGCTCTGTAGTACGAAAGTTAAGGAGTTTGGGAAATATGTTTATAGAAACTTTTATTTCATATTTTCATCCAAGAAGTCCGCCGTAAAATTTTGGACGATTGAAAGTATTAACTGTAATTGTCCAATTTATATATAGTAAACGCATTATTAATCTTGGCGGAGGTCGCCACTGTGCGAAGGATTTTAAAATGTAATATGAGTCTCAGACATAGATAACCTAACTTTAGATATATAATGACTAATCGCATTTATGGCAAGTTTACGACCTCGCGCACTAAACAAAGGCTAGTGTCATTAAGCATGCGTATTTAAAAAGCAGGACCAGTTCCGGACTTAGAAATTTGTATGTCATTAATTAATTTATATTTATATAATATATTTTTTATATATTTAGATACTAAATTCTTTTATTTTGCGTTTCTATACATATATAAATTATGTTAGGTAGTAATATAAACCATGAGTTAACAAAATTAATATTGCAAAATATAAATAGAAAAAATAGGGGCTAATAAAAGATAGGGTTAATTTCAAGACCCAGTTTTTGTACCGCCTTAAAATGGTTTGAAAACTGTTAGAATTTATTAAACGCGTGACTGTCGACTTTACAAGTTTTATGTCAGTTCAAAAACGACGGAGTTTGAACGCTTTAAAGGGTTTTGCTTTGCTTGGGGATCAGTAAAGGGATGCAATAAACGGTTTTTTGCGAGATTGGAACAGACTTATAAACAAAAGGATAAAAAAATGTTTATACAAATAACGTTAACTCTTTTCCTGCTTACACTTATGTTTTCGATAGCGATAAAAGGATATTCTAAACATCTTAAATGTATTTATACAAAACGAGTATTTATTTACTAGAGGCAGCCTTGCCGTTTGGCAGTGCGAAAGAGAAAAAAGAATTATACGATAAACCTTTCTCCGTGGCTCCAACCATAGTGCCGATAGATCGATGCGGAGAGACCGACAAATCAGCACGCAGAGCGGGGTATATATATTCTTTTCACCGACCAATGATCACGTTGGAGGGAGAAAAAGGTTATACCGCTAATTTTTCTTTCTTGCACAAATGATCGTTTTCCAAGCGGCAAGAGTGCCTCTAGTAGGTATATGCTCCAAGAGAATATGTTTTATGTCGTAATCATACTTACTGACTTTTTAGATTAATGCAATACATTTTTTGTTCAGATATTTTTAATCCGAAATAAATAATTATAGTGATTTTTTTTCAGTTATGATTGTGTTACATAGATGAAACAAAAAGTTAATTCTTAGATAAGCCACAAGAGTCATGTTCAGTCGTATTCGCCATTTTTTATTATTATTAACTACAACTCATCAGTTGTGAACCAGTACAAAATTTTGTGGCTTTCCATAGCTGTAACATTCAGAAGAACTAGAGGAATTTAAGGAGCTGATAATGGATAATATGTTTATTTTTGATTAAGAACAACATCTAAACAAACCAATGTGTTTCACTGGTTCAAAAAACCAGTAACCATGTTTTTTTTAACCAGTGTAATATATATTTTGTTTAAGTCATCAATTGACGAAGTACGGCACTGGCCGGCGACGAATTTGTGAATAAAATCGATCTGCTAGTCCGTTCTGCGCATGATTTAGGACCCTAAGAGATGACTAGAGCCACGGCGCACGGACACATTTTTTCGCCCATAAAATCTCACTTTTGAACCGCGCATCTGATACCCTTTACCGGTCCATATTGAGGTCAGTGGTCTCAGACAAATGCTACCTAAACATTAATTTAATGTTGAATGTTTTTTCTAAATTGACCTTTATTTTGGATTTCACTAAAAGAAAAATAATGAGTCTCACCTTGCAATAATATATGGGCAAATACAAATAATTTGACAATAAGCAAAATAGAAAAACGCAATTGTTCTAAATCAGAATTTAATATGAAAAATAATCCATTATTACTAACCAACCTATTAAATTGAATAAGACAAAAATGTTTTAAGTAATCTGGGACAAAAATAAATGTTAAAAACTACCACTAGTCATCAAAAAAAGTTTTAAAAAATTAATATTTTTTTATTGCCTATAATAATAATGTTTATTTTTTAAATTAAAAAATTGACGTAAGATTTTTAATGACCTTCCGCTCCCTTTAATTGAAATTTTGCTGGACAGTTCCCCCCATTTGGATCTCACGTAATTAATGGATGTCCCTTCTCATGGCAATTAAAGTTATATCTGCTTTTTACTGGTTAATGCACAAACTTTCACCGCAGCTTTATCCAACAAATAAAAGTAAATTTTCCTCTTAACCAGTTGTTTTCAAGAAGCTTGCTCTGAGAGAACAACAGGCGAGTAAGAAGAAAACTTTTTTGTGTATGTTTCTAGGGCGTACAAACCTAATCATTTTTTAAATTTTCGCCCTTGTCAAGCTTTCCTACGTTATGGTGTATGTTTTCTGGGTTGCTATTCTCCTTACTGGTTTGGATGGGTGTTTATTTTGCAAAAATGTGCTATACGTTTCTTGTGTGGTGTATAACGTAGGGAGACATGTATACCCTTGTTGACTGGCAGGATTTTTTTACTTTAAACGGTTTACCAAAAAAAAAAACGATATTACAACCATGCTTAAGGCTTTTTTAAGGCGAGTTAAGATATGCAGATTGTCCTAATGTGTCCTAATGCCTACTTACATACCAAATTTTAAGGTTCTGCTTCCTCGGAAAGCGCACCATAATTTTAATAAGTCTATTAGTCAGTCAGTAGTAAAATCACGATTTTTAAAACCAATATTTCACAAATAGATCAATACTTTCGCCGGTAATTAAAATTCTTATATGAATTTACATACCAAATTTTATACCTTAATTTGAAACGAGACCGAAGTTTTAATAGGCGGTAAAACTGGGCCGAAACATTTCGTGTAATATACACACATTCGTGCGGTTGGCCGGAACATGGCCTGTCTTACTACCGTACGACTAGATATTTTTTACATTTAAATAAGTTTTTTTGGCTAACTTACAAGTATCTTCCTAACAAATTGCATTTTTTCATCAAAGGCAACTCCCTCGGTAATGTCAGGTGCAAACCGAACAAGTTTTGAAACCCCTTGTATTCTTTTTGCCATAAGTACTAATGCATTTCTTAGATTTTTTTATATAGCCATAATTCCACGAAAAAAAGAATAAACAGGAATTGTATTTTTACACTTCAAAAATTGAAACTAATTGGGAGGAAACATGTGGTCAACTTTAAGTGCAGTACTATGTACAAATATTTGAAATAAGCTCTTTGCCACAATAATGTCATAAATATACATTCCAATGGACAGAACTACATAAAATTAATTAAAATCCTGTTGGGATTCGCAATTATTTACCCATAAAATTGCAAATAGAAAAATTATTCTTTTCGACTTTTGTTTAAAGCAAAGCAGGTTTTTACTGATTTGTCCGTATCAAATAATATCCTTTCTTCATATATTATAATAATATTATAGGAGAGAAAATTTTGCCGGCAAAATTTTCGACTGGTATGAAAAGTTGTTGCTTGACAATTTCGCAAATGACATTTTTGACAAAATCACGAGCCGTCAGGCGTCAGGCGTCATGCATTTTTTTTGTCTTTGGACAGTCCACGACGGCTGATGCCTCAGTAATAACGTATAGTGTGTCTTATGAGCGAAATTACCTGAAAGCAACGAACTTGAATAAAACCAGAAGATAATTTTGCCTAAAAAAATTTCTCTTGAATGATATTTGACAAGACTATTTCACGAAAGAAGCATAGCCCTATTATAAAAACCAAAATATGTAATAAATAGAATTCAAACAAAGCTATTTATTTAATATAATTATCTATATTAAGTGTGCAGTTGTAGTAAGAAATATTTAATTTTTTGGTAATAATCTAAAAAGTTTCCTCCACTCCGATTTTGACCAAATTTGGTTTACGGGTTTTTTTGGGGCGCTGATCACAAATCTAAAAACATTTTTTTCTGGCACTGTTTCGTTTTCGAGATGTTCATCATCAAAGTTAAAAATCAAACTAACCTCATTTACACTATTTCTTCTTTTTTCACAGAATTCTTGATTTTTACATTAAACTGGCACACAATATCTTATAAAAACCTTTTTCTATATTTATTTAATACCTTTTTATGGCCGCCCCTTTTGAAAGTGAAGCTTTGTAATTTATTGGAAAAAAGGTGTAAGATAAACATACAAAATGGTTTCTAAAAGGTGTTTATAAAATATTTTGTGCCAATTTAGTGTTAAAGTCATAAATTGTGTGCAATGGGCAGGGAGAGAATATAGTAGAAAATAAGGTTAGTTTGATTTTCAACTTTGATGATAATTATCTCGAAAACGAAATGTCCAAAACAAAATGATTTCCGATTCGTGATCAGCCCCAAAAAAAACCCGTATACCAAATTTGGTCAAAATCGAAGTGGAGACAACTTTCTAGACAATTACCAATTTTTCTTTATTTTTCTCAAATACTAAGACATAGTTTTCTATTTGACTCTATTGAGTAAAAGTGGAGGGAGCTGACCATTAGTATTTGTTTTTGAAGGGTTTCTATTATTGAGTGATGTTCAGTATCCATCTGTAAAAAGGGCTTTAGAGATCCTGCATGTGAATAACCAGTCATTTTGATAAGTTCCTGCTCTTCAACCCCCTGTTTAGTAAGGGTGGAGGATGCGAATGGTTCGTAATTTTATGTATTTTTGTGTCTATTCCTATTTTTTCTGCCGGTATTTTTGTCCACTGAGACATTGTGTTTAGTCCTAAAAGAGAATTCTTAAACAAGAAACAATTTTGTCAATTTAGGTGTGCAGTCTTTTTGCATAAAGCAAGATGTCATTTGTTTTTTAATTGTCACTGACATTGATTGGCTACCCGATACAAGGAAATTTTGTCGGTGTAGTTTTTTATTTTGGTTTTGTCAAGGTTGATCCAGGTAAAAATTTTGCCAGTGGAAAGCAGACCGTTTCTTTGGTATTTTGCCAATATAAAACGCTCGAGTGAAATAGTCATTATTATAGGCAATTTTTTTCATTATAACAGACACATCAGTAAAAAACTTCCCAAATCAAATAAGAATGGAACAAAATTATGGACAGAATTGTCTTATTTTGGATCTCATCACTTTAAGGGCCCAATATTTTTATATAGGAACTTCGTCTTTATTTTATATAAGTATTTTTGGTGGGATAACTATTACCAAACTAGGCCTTACTTACGTCCTTACCAATTTTTATTTATTCTTTTAGAACATTATAACCACCATGACAGCTGTCGAACACCAGATGGATTAGAGGCTAAGTGTATAGATTTAAGACTATGTCAACCAATGCTAAACTTACTCAGGACGCTAAGAAGACCGGCGCCTCCAGAAGTAACAGAAAAACTTAATGCCTATAAATGTGGTACTAATTATAAGGTAAACTATACTCTGTACATTTAGTATCTACAAGTATATAATTAGCAAGTTGGCTGGATGCTATCGTAATATTAAAAAAAGGTCTAGGCAGCCACTGAAAACATTTTTATGAGAATTTGCAAAATTGCTATGATTTTTAAACCTTTTTTTTTAAATATGTTTTGAGCTAGTAGAATCGCTTGTGTGAGCTACCGGTAGCTCGCGATAAACGAGTTTGTGACCACTAATTTTGGCTATTAAGCAACTAGTCCAAGGTCAACATATTCAGGATGATTAATACCCTAATCATGTTAAACTAGAATCTGATATAATTTACAACATTTAAAAATTTGTTTCAGGTATGTTGCCCATCAAAACCTATTAATCTTGAACCTCCCATAGAGTATCACAATAGAAAGGTAGCTCCAGATGTATCAAATCATAAAAATATTAATCTTCTTCCTACGGAATGCGGCACTTTGGATACAAGTAACAAAATTACTAATGGTGAAGATGCCTCTATGAATGAGTTCAAATGGATGGCAGTATTACAATACCAAACTCGTAAGTTTTAATAACTAAAGAGTAACTTAGAAAAATCTGTTTAGAGGGTTTAACCAAAGGCATAATTATACGGAGGGCTAGGACCCCCTCCCCCCGGACTAAGTCCCCTGACGTGACAGATTACGAACGGATAAATTTACATACCCGCTCCGGTGTTGCCACTTTTGTTGATTAGCCGACATGGTGAAAATGGCGGGATATTTGAAATTGGTTTTCCTAAATTAATTTGATACTACAAATTTAAACGTTTGTAATGACAAAATTTAATGCAAGTCGGTACATACTGCTATCTCTGAAACGGTAAGAGGTACAACGGCCATTTAATAAAATTAGAGAAATCTGGCAGCTATAGTCTTGGACCCTAAATGTGTACCTAGTAGAAGAAATACACAAATATTATAAACAAACTTTATTTAAAAAACTTAAGACATATACTATATTATAATCTTGTATTGTATTTAATTAAAATATAATAAACAGGTAATTCTGTACATTACAGGGTGATTCTAAACTCCCTAGGTAGATTCACACAGTGATCAGATATCACTTATCTAAGAACAGTTTACCGGATATTTCGGTGAAATTTCGATTTTTTTTTTCACTAAATTTTGATGCTTAATTTTTGTCTTTTTGGCGAATGACCTTAAAAATGTTCACCTTTAGTTCAGAAATTCATCTTTAATTTGAAAGTAATTAACCAACCAATTTTTCCAGCTGTTAACTGACAATATCAGGTGCTTGCTGGGTATTTCTCAAAAAATATCGACAATTTTTAAATGCAAATATCTTTAGAACTAAAAGGTTTTGGAGAAAAAAAAATACGAATCCTTGTTCAGGAGAACGAGTTCTATCCATCATTAAAGTCTACCTAGGGAATTCAGAATCACTCTGTATATCTTTAATAGTGAAATCGAAATTGAAAACATATTTACAGATAGGCATGATCAAGTTCACTATTATTTGATATAAAAACTTCTTGTCCAGAGAGGCCCTTTTTAATATTATCAGATTCTTTAACAGTTGGTTTCATAAATAAATTAGATTTGACTTTTCGCTTTTTTTTCGTTGAATAAAACCTTAATTGTTTTTTAATAGTTTTATTAGCAGGTTCTTTACTGGGAAGTTTAGGTAGGGATACGTCTAAATTTTTACTTTTGATGAGTATGTTTTCATTAGAAATCGTTTTTAAAACATGTTAAGAACGAACTTCACCGTTGTTCACATCAGTGATTCTGTCTTTGAGTATGTCAACTTCTAATTTAATTTTCTTTACTAAAAGCTCATTTTTATTTGGTCCATGTTGGGAAGCTTTACTATTTTTAGATAATGTCAAGAGATGGTTGGAGATTTCCTGTTGTCGTTCACATTGGTGTGTAATATTTTCATTTTCCATAGAATGTTCTCTTAGAGGTTTACTGGTATTTCCAATTATCATTAAGCAAACTGCATGAATATGTTTGCAGATAGTATAATGTATAAAATAATCTGGACAAGAACAAACATAGGAATGAATACAAATATTGCATTTACAACAAGACAGACGGCAACAAGTTGTGTCTTGTTTTTTTGAGACAGTGAAGGAATTTTCACTTGATTCAACTAACCAACAACTAAAATCTGTTTTGTCGATAGATGGATGGTATGTGATTTTGAAACTGCTTGGGGAAGCTGTCATATGCCTTGCATTTATTGTCCTAATATGTGTGTTGCCCTTTCCCTTGATACATTTTATAACTCTATCCAAAGGTTTATCTCTTACATATTTCAGTAATGCATGCACTTCTTTATCTAGACGCTTGGTTTTTTTTCCATCTAAGTACAAATATTTAAGAATCTTATGCATGCTTTCAAGCCTCATGTTTGTATTAATCCCACATCCTTTTCGAAAGCAATATGCCCATGTTTTATAAATACTGCTATATGTACCCTCAAAATACTGCCCAAAATTTCTTGTGTCTGAATCCTCCATCAGTGACTGAATGAACTGAGTTAGCAACTTAAAAAACTCTTCTTCATCTATGGTCTGCTGTATCACCTACAAAGTATTCTTTATAATTATATTAAAACATGAAATATGTTTCTAAAACAAGAAAGGGAAAGTTATATGTATATTTTAGATTTAATAGGACTACTGCATATTCCCCACAACACACAACTACAAAATCAAAACTATCTAACATTCTAACTTTTTGTTTCCCCTACACTCAAGTTTGAGCCAATGCCTCTTTTCATGAGGCTGAAATTTTATTTTATTTGTAATGAACCTATACAAAAGTATATTTAACAAGTAGTAGTAACAGTAAGTAATTAAACCTTTATAATATAAATGAAAGGCTTCTAAGGGCTCAAAAAAAAATTATTAAAAAAATGTAAGATTTTTTTACCTTGAGTGTTTTATATACCTCCTTTCTTTTAGTCTGATCGCCAATCTTATTTAGATTGGTTTGCCAGGCCCTATCTACATGCCAACTGCAAAACAACCTATTAGGAACAGGACCCATCACCACAATCCATGCATTAAAAAAACATTTGTTATATCAGTCATGAATGTTTTCGGCTCAATTTTGTCAACTTTAGACCTTATACACTCAAAGAATAGCTCAAAAATAAAAGTGTCCTTTCTATTTGATATCAAAAAAGCACAAGGAAAGCCTTCGTTAAAATCGTCCACCACCATTAACGTAGTGAGTTCAAAATCGTACTCATTAATTCCGTGTGTACTGTCAATGGCAATTATGTTATGACCAAATTTTTTCAGGAGCTGTTCTTGTGAATAATTCATGATAATTAAGCAGAAGTCTTGATCTTTAAGTTTTGGATGATGCTGGTTTTGAGTTTTGTAAAATAATACTGGGTTTTTTTCTTCTTGTTTGCATTCATCAACAAACATTTGAATACTAATTGCATCATCTTTATGACGTACACCATCAAAAATTTGAATGCCAAAAGCATTTTTTATGTTGTTTATATCCTTTCTAGTCAAAATGTCTCCTCTTGTGAATGAATTTGATATTTGATCTCGATTCTGATCAATCACTCTAAAACAAAAACAAAATACTTAGCTCAAAATAAATTTCCAGTAGTATAATACTTTCTTCTCTTAATAAATAAAATTTACTCACCTTGTTGTCGATATTCCTAAGGCTAACTTAGTTCCAACTTCGGCACGCAAACTTTCAGGAATTCTCATATGTTTAAGTTCATTGTTATCATGGCCATAATGAAATTTACCAAAATTAACAACAAATTTTCCATTATCAATAATTGTTAATTTAATGTAGCTAGTACATCCTGTACCACTTCTACATGATCCTTGTGATTTTAGACTTTTCTTTCGGGGCAATTTCTCTTTTGGTGGCATTCCTACACATAAATACATAATATATTTAAACAATAATTGTAATATACAAGGGTAAACGTTGTTAATTCAAATGTAAATAGGTTTATGGATTATAATCTTCCACCGACGACAGGAAAAATATATAACTTTTCTCTTTTATTTTTTGCATTGCTTCTTATTAGCCCCAACCAAATTTATATTTGTGAACCATTGATCAAACTCTAGAAAAGATTTTTGAAAATAAACTTTAATTACATGAGATTATTATTAATAAAGTTCCGCCTTACCCCCTCACTGTTAAAATTTAAAACACACCCATAGTATCAATGTTACTAAGTTTAAATGACTTCGAGTTCAAATTCGGGAAAACGACAGCCCTCCAAACATCTAAACAGATACCTATTTTCATCATATTCTAAATTTCGGTTCACTCACATTGTGATTTTTTCACGGATGTTCTTTTTAAGTTCTTTGTGATGTATGTGTTTTTCAAATTTTTAAAAAAAAAATTAATACCATTTTGTGAAACCAAAAATAAGTAAAAACGTTAACACCAGCAAACACGTAAACACAAAAGTTAGGTTAAGACAAGATACTCAAAATTCACGGCCTCAAAAGCGTGTGGCAACACCGGATTGGGTATGTAAATTTATCCGTTCGTACGCCACGAATGGTCTGTCAGTAGTTCAGTCAAGTCTACTTCAAACAGAGCTTCTGTTTAACCTAATATTTTTCCTCAAAAAAAGGTGTGTTCTTTGGACCATAACCTGCACTGATTCTGTTTTTTTTTGGAATTTTAACATTTTGGAGATTATTATAATCAGTAATAATGATTTACACATTTTTGCTTTTTCGGAGTTTGAAGCGGTAAATTCCACAGAAAAAATAAATGTCGGCAAAAACTTTTGAACTTTTTCCTTTGGCAAATTGTAAATAGGAAAAAACCAACGGGAGCCCTTTTAAAACCAAAATCGCGGGGTCACGTGGTTTCCATTATTGGCCTGTTCTTAAAAGATCTAATAAAAAAATAAAGTTTAATCCCTCCTTCATAATAATTTTTAAACTTTTGCAATATTACTAAGATTTTTCATTTTTTAAAATTATTATAAACAACAGATGAAATTTTTTAAAACTTTTATGGCGTGATCCTTTTAGGTATGTTTATAAGAAGGGCTTCACGAAGGGAAACATTTTCACGACGATTAATGTAGAATGAATAAAAAATTTTAAACCAATTTTGTTAATTAACAATTGTCTAACTTGTTAAAAAATTAGCTTAAAGTTAAATTTTTAACAGAAATAAATTCTTTAAAGTGTTCCGAATATACCATAATTAAAAAAAAAATTATTGTGTAAAACCTTAAAAAGAATTATTTATTGTAACGTCCTCGGTTTCGACATCAAAAATCGAAATTGTTTTTTTTTTCGTTTTTTGTTAATAAGAATTGCATTCCCCGTCAAATAAGCTATTGCTCATATTTTTCAAAGCCTTCTAACTATTTTTCGCAGGAAACACACTTCTCGACTAGACTAGCCTGGATGTGTTCGCATTAAATAACATTTAAAACATATTCCATATATTCCGTTAAATGCACAAAGTCCTTTCATTTTTTTTACGTTAATATCATCATAATTAAGAAAATAAAATATGACATCCTTGTTTACTAAAGTTAATAATTATGATTATTTAACCTACCAACCATAATATTTTGCCCATAAAGAATTCCTTAAGAGATGGTAACACACATTAAAATGCATGGTTTATTTTATGTGAATACCTCTTAGATGGATTCTAGGCTCGTCATGGCTTGCTATTTTACTAATTAACATAAATTAATTATTTTTTAAAAACCATAAATAAGAAATCAAGATCATATTATTTTTTTGTTTTTAATTTTCCAACAATTGATTATCGTATAACAGTAAAAACAGAAATTTCAAACCTAAATTTGATTTTCTTTCTATTTTCGGTTTATTTCAAAAGTTAGAAAAAATGTGAATTTACATTCTTATTGGAACTTTTTGCGTTTTATCTATTGGCAAAGAAAAAATTTCTTACGACGTTTCGTTTTCGGTAAATCATCATTAATTTTATTTTTTTAAATGCGGCCCTCGATTATTTATTGCATTTTTTTTAAGCAGTTTTAATCCCAATTACAATGATGTATACCACTTGATATTTTTCTGTTTAATAAACATATTCGCTTAAGTAAATAAAATAAATAATGTTACATTTATATATGGAATAACCTTTTTGGGTCAGTCGATAATAATTGGGTAATAAAAATTTTATAAAATTTTACATGTTTTGACATAAACTCTGAACATCAAAGCTTAGTTGTATAATTGTTTTAGAGAAATATATATATATATATATATATATATATATATATATATATATATATATATATATATATATATATATTTTATATATATATATATATATATATATATATATATATATATATATATATATATATATATATATATATATATATATATATATATATATATATATATATATATATATTTGAAAAAACAGTTGATACTTCATACCGGTATTTATTAATGGGGGAATTAAATACCAACAGCTTTATTTATCAGTTCATTAATTGCCAAAGCAAAATAAAAAGTAAGTTCTCTAAAAAATATTAAATGAAATTATAAAAATATTCAAAAAAAAACCTTCTTCGCAAAAACAATATCCAAAACGATCGTAACATCCCCGTCTAACGTTTGTTAGCATATTAGGGCTGATAGTTTGAAAAGCTTCTTCGATTTTTATTCGAAGTTCTTCTAAATTATTAACCCTATCATGACCATAAAACTTATTTTTTAAATACCCCAAAAAAAGAAATCATTAGGAGCAAGGTCTGGTGATCTCGCGGGCCACAAAATGGTTCCACGTCCACTAATCAAATGGTTAGGAAACGTATCGTTTAAATATTCTTAAACAATACGTTCATTGTGAGCGGGACAACCATCTTGCTGAAACCATATATTACCAAATCTAACTCCTAATAATTGGCGAATTGCTGGTACAATTTGTTGTTATAACAGATCCAAATAAATTGCTGCAGTTTAATTGCCTTAATAAAAAATGGCCCAAAATAAGGTGTTCTCCCACCATACCAGCCCCTTAATTTTTGGAGATCCCGGGTTTTTGAACCCCCAAAATACCTGTGAGGTTTGAGACCAATATCGAACTTGAGTTGGATTATGTCGTTTAATAATGGAAAGGTCGATTCATCGGTGAAAACAATCGATCTAAAAAGTTTTAACTTTTATTTGCCCTTTCCATTATTAATTCCAAACTCCTGTCCAAATTGTTTTCGGAAAAAGTTTCATGTGTTCTTCGGGCCGGGATCGAAAACCATTTTAGGACTATTTTAATTTCTGTTACCTCCAAGTTGTCTACTTTCTGGGGTCTTTTCAGCAGTAACAAAAATTTAAATTTTTTATTCCCTTTTCATTTACGTTCCTTTTTTTATGTTTTTGGGGGAGAGACACACCCTGGGCCCAAAATTTTGGATAACTCTAAAATTGTTTTCGGTGGTATAGGTCTTTTTTTTAAATCTTCGGGAAAAAGATTCATGAATTTGTCAATTGGTAAAATACCATTTTCCAATTTAAACCCTTTTTTGAAGTTCGTTAACGTCCATTATTATTTTTTTTTAGTGAAGAAACGGGGTTTCCAAGAGAACTTACCACGTATTTGCAAAGGGGTGCGGCTGCAAAAACAAATAATAAAAATTCAAAAATTAAAAACCAAAAAAAAATTCCAAAAATTTTTACATCGTTTTTTTTGGGTTTTTTTCGCTAGTTTAGTCAGGCGAATTTAAGGGGAATTCGCCTAATGTTTCCTATGTTTCTTTTTACAGTGGACCTGTTGTTTTTAAAATATATATAAAAAATATATATATATATATATATATATATATATATATATATATATATATATATATATATATATATATATATATATATATATATATAAAATTTAAAAAAAAATTTTCCAAATTAAGAATCCAAATGAAAACAATTTGGGGAATACATCTTGGGGTTTAAAATTGGAAAAAAATTGTGTTAATTACAGCTTATTTACATGCCGTTTTGAAAAATATTTATGGCCTGGTGAGATATGTGGGAAAAACGGGAATTTAACAATATCGATTTTATTTTTTTCTGACTTTATCTAAAGAGATATCAAAAAATTAATAACACTATTTCATTGGCACTTTTAAGGTACTACATGATGGTATTTTTAGATTTTATACCCGACGTTTCGTTTTAAAAAAACCATTATCAACTTTATTTTTTTATATGGCCCGAAAAAAAGTGCACCCTGTTTTTTTATTACAAATTAAACAATGTATCACATGCCATATTTTTTTTTAGTTAAAAGGAAAATTGCAATTTTTCAAGGTATTTTTAAGTAGCCGAATAATGTTTTTTTTTTAAGTAACGAAAAGAACAAAAAAATTAATGCATTTTTAAATCCAAAACAGGGGTTCAAACAGGTTTCCGTTATTTTATAAACATAAATATTATCTTCTAAGTGTAGAAAATAAACATCACGAAACATCTCTGGTGTAATACTGTTAAATGCGGCCGTTACACATTATCGTAACTGCTGTTTAAATTCAAAAGAATATTGGAAAACTCGGTTTTTAACAAAACCCCATATAAAGAAATCCAGAGGAGTTAAGTCCGGGGATCGCGCTGGCCAAGACACATCATTATAAGTTCCAATCCACTTTCCAGGAAATCGGTGCGAAAGATAATTTCGAACTTGCCTAGAATTATGTGCAGGAGCACTGTCTTGTTGAAAACAACAGCTATTAACGTGTTCCAAAGGTAAATTATCTAAACAGTCTTCTAAATCATTTTGTAATAAATAAAGGCATCGTTCTGCGGTTAATGAATTATGATAAATAAATGGACCTAGTATTTTAGTTCCTAAAATTTCACACAACATATTAAACCCAAAACGTTCTTGATGTCTTGATATTTTGTTAACACGCGGGTTTTGTTGAGGTCAGTAATGCGTATTGCGGCGGTTGAAGATACCAATATTAGTGACCATATTATTTTTGAAGGGAAATTTAGGGCTTTTTCACACGCGCATGTATACCACTCGCAAAAATGCCGGCGCCGTTTGAAATCCCCTGGTTTAAGTCCTTGGCAAATCCTAAATTTATAGAGGTGATTTTTACGCAAAATAAATTGAGCTCTGAATTTGGCTACTACTGCATTATCTTCGATTGGCCAAGTTGATATCTCAGGGTTTTCAACAACTGCTTGTAAAACATTATTTTAGCCAGCTGTAAAAAAGTGGACTTACATGGCTGCTTTCTTTCTGGATATGTATTAAGCTACATTGCTGTGGTATTTACTGTATTTTTGTGGCACAAAATGTAGCACGTTAGCTTGTCAAACTTTTCTTTATGGCTCTAATGGTCACCCGGCACACTCGTATTCAACGATAATAATACAATATTAACAATTTAACAATAAACAATAATAACGACAACAGTAACAATACCGACAATTATTTCAAAAATAACAACTCGACAAACAATGTAACAACAACCACAATTACTATTTTATCATGATATTAAATAATATGTGACAGACTCGGTGACAGGTATTTACGTCAAAGCATTTGTTTGCAATGCCTACTTAAAAATACCTATAAAAAATAGAAAAAATGCAATTTTCCTTTAAACTAAAAAAAAAATATGGCATGTGATACATCGTTAATTTTGTAATAAAAAATGGAATCAGATACAGGGTGTACTTTTTTTTCGGGCCATATAAAAAATAAAGTTGGTGATGGT
This sequence comes from Listronotus oregonensis, assembly GCA_019359885.1. NCBI lineage: Eukaryota > Metazoa > Arthropoda > Insecta > Coleoptera > Curculionidae > Listronotus > Listronotus oregonensis. The sequence goes on along the minus strand of JAHBCN010003512.1, from coordinate 83,532 downwards.
TTCTTAAAAACGAAACGTCGGATAAAAAATCCAAAAATACTAATCATAAAGAACCTTAAAATTGCCAATGGAGAAGTGTTATTAGTTTTTTGATATCTCTTCAAATAAAGTCAGAAAAAAATGAATTCAATATTGTCAAATTCCCGTTTTTTCCAAATATCTCAGTAGGCCGTAAAAATGTTTCAAATTTCTAAACGGCATGTAAATAAGCTTCAAAGAACACACCTTTTTCCTAATTTAACCTAAGATGTATCTCCAACAGATACTGAGATTCCCATGCTTAGGATCCTTATCTTGGACACACTGTATATGTATATAAATATATGGTAATTAATTATATTATATTATTATTATTATTATTATTGTTCTTAGTATTCTCAGGGGTGCTTGAGCCACGGAACAACCACTTAATTGACGCCTATGTCCGTGTGTTTATCTATCTGTTCATAGACTACGAAAACGAAAAATTAACTAACCATATAGAATCCACAACCCGTTCAAGTTAGTAAAGTTAAAAAAAAAAATAAAATCCGTTTTACCTCCTCCCGATTTGGTGTGCCTCTGCGTTACTCCTCGGACAACCATAACCGCACGGTTTTATAAGCGATTTATAACCCAATATTTTCTACCGTATAAGAAGACCGACAACCCAATTTAAAAGCATGATTTAAACAAGCAACAATATCGTTCTTATAACGAATATTGCAAAAATTTTTGGGCCCCCCAACCATCACTTTTTCCAAAGCGTCGCTCCCCATCGATGCTCGCCCCGGATGGGCTAGTGTCCCCTTTACCTTTTTTTTTTTTATTTTTTTCTACAAAAAGAAAATTTAAAAAAAAACCCCCCCAATTTTTCCCCCCTTTTAAAATGATCTTATTCCGTTCTTTTTATATATTATTATTAATATATTCTAGAAGTTTAACCAAATTTAAATGCAATTTTGAAAAAATGGAGCTTAAAGTGAAAATATTTTTTTCCACAATTTCGTAAAAATAGCCATTTTCTTCAAAAAAACCCCCAACAATACTGGAATACGAAAAATGCCAGGGTTCGAATTATAGTTTTTTTAAAAAAAAGGGGGCTCTTATTACATATTTTTTTTCTGTAAAAAAAATTTTTTGGGGTCAGATATGGCCGTTTAAAGCCTCTATTTACGGGCGAGCATCCCCTTTTTTAAATCACCCCATTTTAAAATAAAGGGTTAAAAAAAAGTTTTTTACATAGCCTTGTAGTTTTTTAAAAAAACCCCAAAAAAATTATTTGTGAACAAACTTTCTATCATAAAACTAAAAAAACATGTTTAAAAAACCAATCAATTTTTTTTCAAAAAAAATTCGAACCCCCCCTTTTGGGGACATTATTCAAAAAAACCCCGGATACTTTATACTTTTCCCGGTAAAATTTTTTTTCAATTCTACTTTCTTTTCCTATTTATATATATTATTTCGGTTTAAAAATTGAATTTCTGGGGGGGTTTTTTAAATTTTTAAAAAATTTTTGTAAAAAAAAAAAAATTTTGGGAATATTTCGGGAAAAAAAATATTTTAATTATTAAATCGGTCAAGCTATTAATTTGTTGGGGAAAAACTTTTTTTTTTTTGAAAAAGGGGTTTTTTTTATAAGGGTTGAAAATTTTAAAAAATTTAAAAATTTGTACATTTTTTAAAACAACAGCTTTTAAAATTAAAATCACTATTAATTAATAATTTTTTGGGGGAAATACTTTTTTTATTTAAGCTCTAACAGGGTTAAATTTTTAAAAGGGGTTTAAATATTTTAAAATTTTATTCTAACGCATAAAACAATTTTTTAACAATTAATTCAAACCAAATATTACCTATCTTAAGGTTTAAAATGTTAATTCCATAAGTTTTGACAATTTGGGGTAGCTTTACCCCTTTAAAAAACAAACAGGGCACATCACCATGAAATAAATTTAAAGAAAGGGGGTTACGGGCCCGCCTAATTTAAAATTTTTTACAAATCTCAGGGCAAAAAAATTGCGGGTTTTTTTTTTTAACTTCACCGGGGGTATTTATTTCAAATCGTTTTAATTTGTCAAAAAATTTTTTTTTTAAATTTTATAGGGGGTTGGGTTTTTTAAAGGTTGAGTTATGGTAGTTAAATATTTATTATCAAACTGTTAAAATTTTTTTTCCCCCGGGTTTTTTAAACAGGTGTTAACTTTAATCTGAATTTAATCTAGGTTAGTACGAAGATGACTCGTTTTATAAACCAGGTAGGTGTTAACTCTACCCCACCGTTCTACCGGGGTAACTCAGAATCCGGTGTTGGATCATGGGAAAATGGTCTCAGGGCTTTTTTTTTCGGTTTTGTTGAAAATAAAAATTTAAAAAATTCTCTTATTCATGATGAAAATATCTGGATAAAATACACAAATTATAGATCACAGAAAAAATATAACCGATAACCGTAAATATTTACAAATTTCAAAAAGTGGGGTTTAAAATAAATAATTCTTCTTCTTCCTTTTTTTTTTATAACCAAAGGGATTTTCACATTCGTATGACTGCCCAATCCTAGTGTTAAACCCGAGTTACCCCAAGATTCTTAACACCAGCTTATAAAACCGGGCTTACTACAATAAAAACGGTATTAAATAATTTTAAATTGAAAAAAAAAATTTTTTTTTTGAATTTTTAAATTAAAGGGGGAAATTTTTTTTAAAAAAAAAGGGGTTTTTAAAATTTTAGAAAAACTCACAACATAAAAAAAGATTCATTCTACATATTTAGCTATGATTTTTTTTCATAAGGTCTATTTCTATGGTTTTTTTTTTTTTTTGTATAAAGGGGGGGGTTTTTTCCCCTTTTTAAAAAAACACACCTAACATATAAAAAATTTGATTCAAAAGGTAGATCGATTAGTTATTTAACGGAGATGGCGAAAAAAGACCTCCACCACTAACCTTACCAGATTTATTGTGGTTTCTCCCATCGTTCTTTAGTTTGTCCCCAAAAACCCCCCCTTTTTTAAATGACCCCGGTCTCGACACTGGGCCCCTCCATATACCTTGCCCGGGTTTTTTGGGGGCTCCCCCCAAACCTATTAACCCAAGCCTGATAGTGCTTCGCAATGGCACCACACATGTACGGCTGTTTCTTCAGCCTCCTGGCAAACCTACACAGGGGGTCCTCCACCCCCTTTATTCTTTCCGGTCTTGTTTTGGGTTTTAAAAAACCTGTTATTGACCACCGTTATCCCGACCTTACGGCTGTGGCTCAGTAAAGGGCCCCCGTAAACCTGGCCGAGCAGGTCTTAAAGAACTGCTTTTCCTGTCGTTGTCCCGTTGTTTGTACCCACCAGCTTTGAAACTGTCTGTCTACCCCAAATCTTAATAGATGCTTTGAAGAGACCTGCCGAGATCCCCAGAATGGCTTTTGGGGCCCATCTTTTTCCCCGGGCCCCGATCCTCTTTTTGGGTGGTCGGGGCCCTTCGTTGCCTGGATGGCCCTCTGGCCTGGTACCCGGGCCCACCGTAAGGTTTGCCCCCGATAGGGCCCTTTTTATCCCGACTAGTTTGGAATTAATTTTTGGGGGGAAATGATGGTTTGGGCCGCTTAAAATCGAGTAAATGACGATATTTTTCCACTCCCTTTTTTTTAATCCTCACGGCGCAATGCACTATTGCTGCGATTTCCGCTTGGAAAACCGTGGCGTGCTGACCGGACTTAAAATTACCTTTTCTCTAGGTTTATCTCCATAGATGCCAGCCCCCAAACCCCTTTTTGGTCTTGGAGCCATCTGTTACCAATATGATCGGCTTTGATTGGAGGGCCCCCTTTCCCCGCCCCCCCTATCTGGTATGACAATACCTGATGGATTTTCTGGGGGTTATCCTGTCGGGGGGCATCTCAAAAAATGAGCTGACCTCTTGGTCCCCCCCCTTTTTCCCCCCTTTGGTCCTTCGGTGCTATATGGACTTTACCCCCTTTTTAGCCCCTAGAGTACCGCCTTTATTCCCCGGGATGTAGATGTGGAGTGCGGCGGGTTTAAAAAAAGGGAAAAGCAACAATTTCAAATTTTTCAAAAAATTTTAAACTGAAAAAAAACCGGGGGCCCCAGCTTTTTTCGTCCCATCCACTGCACTATATAAATTTTTTTAAACATTTTTAATAATGTAAACCGCTTTTCGTTAATACGGAGTGATTTCGTGAGTCAATCTTTGGCGTTTTTTTGGGGAACAGGAAAAAATTGGGTTTCCCTTTGAGTATGTCACCGGGCACATGAAATCGTATTTTACGATATTTTTGGATCAAATTTTTTAAAAATTTAAAAAAAAATTTTTTTTTTAATTTAAAGAAATATATGTTTTTTTTGTTTCCACCGCCATAACTTTAAAACTATAAAAAGATACCAAAAATTTTTTTTGTGTCAAATTAAAGCCCACCTATAGCCCCTTTTAAACGGAATTTTAAAAAAGGTGTATGGAAAAATACTATAAAAAAAATTGCCCAGGCGTGGGGGGCAGCGGGAATGGGGGGGTTGGCCCCGCGGAATTTGCGCAATGAATATTGGGGTCAGGGCCGGTTTTTCCCTAAATTCTTTGTTACTATCATAAAATTGACATCATCAAATGTAAAATTAAATTTTTCCTTTTTTTTTTTTGCACAAAATTGTTGGTTATTAAAAAATTACTCCCTGAATATTTAAAATTATTGTGTAATATTATTTTTTTTATCATCTGATATAATATGGAAAGAATGATGCGCCACTTTACTGCCTTCTATTTAAACGGTCGATTTTTTTGGAATTTTTGTATTTTTATCAAAAATCTTTGTAAAAAAAAATAAAAATACGTTTTTTTAAAAATAAATTTAAAACATTTATGAAATTTGTATAATCAAAATTTTTGGATAAAAAAAAGGGAAGATAAGTGTAAATGGGGTTTAATCTAATCCTAAGATTCTGGTGGTACATTAAAAAGTAAAAATTTTTATAACTGATTTTAGGCATATACTTTTCACTAAAAAAAACATTCATGAGACAGAATAACAGTGGTTAAAAATTTTTAAAGGCCCCGGTACCTGAGTATCCTTTTAAAAACAGAAATCCAAAAAAATATTATGTTTTTGTACAGTATGTCGAGTTTAAAAAAAGTTTTTAATGCAAGTTTAAAGAAAACGAAAAATCTAATTTTTTTTAAACAAATAGGGTTTTTGTTTCGAAAGTTGCCTCCTCTTCGTTTTTGATCAAATTTGGTATACGGGGGTTTTTTTGGGGCGCTGATTACAAATCTGAAAAAATATTTTTTCGGCAACGTTTCTTTTCCAAGTCTTCATCTAAAATTTGGGAAATTAAAAAATCTTTTCATTTTTCTTCCGTTCTTTTTTTACACAGTTCTTGATTTTTTTAAAACTAAAGTCACACGATATTTTATAAACACCTTTTAAAAATTTATTTTTATTTATTTTTTCCTCTTTTTTAATTAAATTGCGGGCTTTTAAATTCAAAAGGGAGCAGCCATATTTCCAAAAAAAAAAAGTGTAAAAAGGGTGTAAAATAAACATAAAAAAAAAGGGTTTTTAAAGGGGTTTGGGTAAAAAATTTGTGCCAATTTTGTAAAAATCAAGAAATTTTTTGCAAAAAAAAAGGAGAAAAATTAAAAAGGTTATTTTTATTTAATTTTAAATCTCGAAAACGAAACATTGCCGATTTTTTTAGATTTGTAATCCCCCAAAAAAACCCCTCCAAATTGTACTTCCTTTCATTCCCCAAATTGAAGGGGTTTTTATATATTAAAATTTGCCTGGTCTGTCCCGTAATCAATAATTTTGATCCCTTTTAAAAAAAAGTACTAAATTATTAAATGAAATAAAAATACCTAAATTAAACCTTATTTCTTTTTTTAATTTAAAAAAACCAAACATTGTGAAATCATCTAAAAATTTGTTAAAAATTGCCTTACTTTTCTCACTAATATTTCCTATAAAATTTTTTTTTTCTATTATTCATAATTGATATATTATTTTTTTATTCGGTTACCCCAACGTTTTCGTCTCCCTTAAAAAAGCCCTAATTTAAATATAAAAAATACTTACCTAAAAAATTAAAAAGACGGGTATGTTACCCTTGGATTTCAAAAACAAAACCCTACAACCTCTAGTCATTTTGTTACGGTAATTTTAAATAACAAACAATAAACACAAAATTATGTCACAATTTAATAAACACTAATCACTAAAATAAGAAGGTTTTTATCAATCCAAAAAACAAATAATCCCTTTATAAAAAATTTTAAAAGTGTTGGCCCAACTTCCCCCCTGATTTATCGGTGGGTGCAACACATTAAGTATTTCTTTGGGAAATTTTTTTATAAACCTGCCCGAATCGGGGGGGCCAACTCTGACAGTTATTTTTTTATACTGGGCTGGACATTTTTTGATCGAATGGGGCCCTAGCATTGAGCCCATAAACCTTTAAAATTCCCGCTTTTTTAAAAAATAAAATGTTTGGGCACAATTCGCACTTTCATTCCTTTAAAAATCAGATAAACTTAAAAAATATTTTTTGTATTGAAATTTTCAGCAATCGATAAACTTTTTTATTTTTTAAAATATTTTTTTACATGTGGCGAAGAAAATATAGCCAATTAATAACAAAAAAATTTTTTTAATTTTTTTTGACGTATCGTTTGGAAACAGCGATTTTTTTCAGACGTAAAAAAGGGATCATCGGGACCCAACAGGCCTCGCACGGACAGCGGCAGCGTGCGTAATAATACATTAGTAGTGGTGGTTTTTCAAAATTTAGAGTGTGCTGTATGTATTAAAATTCTAAAACAATAAGGCGCATTATTTGTAAGAAAATTATGTATGATGGAATGTGAGTATGGCGCACAGCAATTAGTTCGTGTTTAAATCGCTCCTGAAAAATAAAAATTTAAAAAGTGCGAAAAAGTACCGTATAAACTAGGATTTTGTTGTGTATCGATATAATATAATACTGTGGTTCTTCTGATTAATCCAAAATCCCCAAAAAGGAAACACTGATATGAAATCAGTAATCAAAGAAGCCATAAAAAATTTGTTTAAATGGCAAGATTTTATCAATAAATTGTTAAAAAAATCGCTTTTTAAACGCGCTCTAAAAAAAAAAATTTTTTTTTTCAAAAACTTTTTTTATTATTTGGCTATATTTTCTTCGCTCATTTATGAAAATATTTTCAAAAAAAAAAAAAATTTATCGTTTGGGAAAAAAATTCAATCCCAAAATTTTTTTATTTTTAATTTTATATGATTTTTAGAGGAATGAAAGTGCAATTGTCCCAAACTGTTTAAAAGGGTTTAAAAAGCGCTACAGTGTGGGTTTTTAAATTTGACAAAAAAAATAATTTCGAATTTTTGATAGTTTTAAAGTTATGGGGGTTGGAAAAAAAAAAAAATCAATTTTTTTATAAGTTAAAAAAAATCACTTTTTATTAATTTAAACAGTTCAGACCAAAAAAAAATGTCGTAAAATACGATTTCTGTCCCCGGTGACATACTCAAAGAAACCTAACAGGTTTGATCTGGTTCTACTCCAAAAAAAAAAAAACGACCCCGATAGACTTACGGAATCGCCCCCGCCATTCCAAATTTAAAAATAATAAAAAATGTAACAGCAGTACAGTGGAGGAATCTCAAGATGTTTGTTCAAATGTTTTGCTTCCTCTATGGTGATTTCTGTTTTGTGTGTCTGTGCATCGTCTGCTGCTATTGAAAGGATGTTTTTTACTTATGGACTCGTACACTCAGATATAAGAAACAGACTTGACAGTGACTAGTGTTGTAAATGGAAATATTTCCGGTGGTAATGGAAATATTGGAAATTTCCGAACTTGTCTAGGAATTATTGTAAATATTAAAAATATCAAAAAAAAAAAATAAAAAAAAATTGAATGCCTTTTTAAAAAATCCAAAACAAGAAGAGCAGATTTTTGTTTTGAAGTTATGGAAATGGCGAATAACGATAGGGACTTCTTTTCGCAATATTTGTTTTTTTTAAAAAAAGGGAAAGCACCTTCCATTAAAAAAATGAACCAAACGTTCAAAACATCAGATACGAACAAAGAAAAAAAGAACACGGGTTTGTATCTACAAGGGTTACCCCTCAAAGGTAAACTTTTTGGGGGGGTATATTTGGACTAGATTTTGGACCTTTTTTTTTTGAATTTTAAAATTGGAAACAAAAACTTTTTTTAAACTATTACAAAATCAAATTGAAAAAAAGTGATAATCAAACATTTGGTTTAAAAAATTGGTTTGTCCTGCCCCGTTACGAGAAGTAAGGAAATATGTTCAAAATGTTTTCAAAGGACTCACTATGGGGCCAAATTACACCATAAATTGGCCCCCTCGTTCTCCCGATCTTTCGCCAAACGACTTCTCTCTTTGGGGTCATATCAAAAATGTTATTTATTCCCAAAATTTTAGTTATCACAATTTGAAGAATTAAAAATTTCAATTTCAGCGGCGTGCGATCAAAATATCAGCATTTCAACTTCATAATGTAAGAACTGAATTTTATAACCGTTTAGGATATTTTAGCAGTAAACGGAGGTCTGTTTGAGCATCTAATAAAAAAACATTAGCTTTTTTTGTTCCAATTTTGTTGTGTTAAAACGTATTATAAAATTGTTCAAATTTTGTAAAAATCTCATTTGTAGTTCAATGTAATTACTTGTATTTATTAAATGATTACAAACCCTTATTTTCTCTTCAATACTGTAAAAATTTAAATAACTAAACAAAGTAAAACGTAATTAAAAAGTTGACAAGACATTTTTTTTATTACTGGTGGATTCATTAAAGGTATGTAGCGGGGATGCAACGATTTTACAAATATTTTTTTTTAAAAAACTTTTAATTGCCTTATCAGAAAAAACGAAATTTAGTATTAGCTAATTTATTAACGTCTTCAAAATATCTAATACAATTTTGTTGTAAATTCAATGGGGGGCCAATATTTTAATGTATCAAAATTTAAGGGGGTTTCCCATGGCCAGTCTGGCGATGCACCACCCGGTATAATTTTTTAAAAAA
>JAHBCN010003512.1:0-74470 GCA_019359885.1 Listronotus oregonensis | reverse complement strand
AAATTTTAAAAAAAAAAAAACCTAAAAAAACCCTTTTAAAAATTTTTTTTTTTTTTTTTTTTTTTTTTTTAAAAAATTTTTTAAAAAAATTTTTTCCCCAAAAATTTTTTTAAAAAAAACCGGGGAAAAAAAAAGGACATTAAAAAAAAATTTTTTTGGGTTTTTAATGGGGGGGGTTTTTTTTTTTCCCCCTTTTGAAAAATTTTTTTTTTTTGAAAATTTTTTAAAAAATAAAAAAAAGGAAACTTTTTAAAAAAATTTTTTTTTTCCCCCCTTTTTTTTTTTTAAAAAAAGGGGGTTTTTTTTTTCCGGGGGGGTTTTTTTTTTAAAAAACCCAAAAAAATTTTTTTTTCAAAAGTCTTTTTTTTTTTTTTTTTTTTGGGGGGTTTTTTTTTCCCTTTGTTTTTAAAACCCCCTTTTTTGGGGGGTTTTTTTTTTTTTCCCCTTTTTTTTTTAAAAACCCCCCCTTTTTTTTGGGGTTTTTTAAAAATTTTAAATTTTTTAAAAAAAAAAAGGGGTTTTTTAAAAAAACAAAAAAAAATTTTTAAAAAATTTTTTTAAAATTATTTTTTTTTTTAAAAAAAAAAAATTTTTTTAAAAAGGTTTTTTTTTAAAAACTTTAAATTTTTTTTTTTTAAAAAAAAAAATTTTTTTTTTTTTAAAATTTTTTTTTTTTTAAAATTTTTTTGAAAAAAAATCTTTTGGGTTTTTTTGGGGGAAAAAAAAAAAAATTTTTTTTTAAAAAAAAAAAAGGGGGGGTTTTTAAAAAACCCAAAAAATTTTTTTTGGGGAAAAAAAAAAATTTTTTTAAAATCCCAAAACCCTTTTTTTAAAAATTTTTTTTTAATTAATTTTTTTTAAAAAAATTTTTTAAAAAAAAAAACAAAAAAAAAACCCCCAAAAAAAATAAAAAAAATTGGGGTTTTTCCAAATTTTTTTTTTTAAAAAAATTTTTTTTTTTTTTTTTTTTTTTTAAAAATTTTTTTAAAATTTTTATTCCAAAAAAAAAAAAATTTTTTAAAAAAAAAAATTTTTTAAAAATTTAAAAAAATTTTATTAAAAAAAAAAAATTTAAAAAAAAAAAAAAATTTTTTTTTTTTAAAAAAAAATTAAAAAAAAATTTTTTTAAAAAAAAAAAAAAACTTTTTTTTTAAATTTTTTTAAAAAAATTTTTTTTTTTTTAAAAAATTTTTTAAAAAAAAAAAATTTTAAAATTTTTTTTTTAAAAGGGGGAAAAAAAAATTAAAAAAAAGGTTTTTTAAAAAAAAAATTTTTAAAATTAAAAAAAAAAAAAAAATTTTTTTTTTTAAAAAAAAAAAAACCCCCCTTAAAAAAAAGGGTTAAAAATTAAAAAAAAAAAAAAGGGAAATTTTTTTCCCCTTTTTAAAACAAAAAAAAAAAAAAAAAAAAAAAATTTTTTTTTAAAAAAAATTTTTTTTTTTAAATTTTTAAAAATTAAAAAACCCTTTTAAAAAAAAACCCAGAAACAAAAAATTTTCCAAAAAAAAGGCTTTTTAAAAATTTTTTAAAAGAAAAAAAAATTAATTTTTTAAAAAAATTTTTAAAAAAAAAAAAAAAAAAAAGGAAAAAAAAAAAAAAATTTTTTTAAAGGTTTTGGTTTTGGTTTTTAAAAATTTTTTAAATTTAAAAAAAAACCCAACCCCCCAAAAAAAAAAAAATTTTTTTTTTAAAAAACCCCCCCAATTTTTTATTTTTAAAAAAAATTTTTTAAAAACCCCAAAAAATTTTTTAGAATTTTTTTTTGTTATTTTTTAAAAAATTTAAAATTTAAGTTTATTTTTTGGGGGAAAAAAAAAAAATTTTAAATAAACTGATAATAATCCCAAGAAACCTGTTTAATGTTGTTGTTGGTCATAGTCAGTTCCAACAAGTTATAAAATTAAGAAATTTTGGCATTTGAGGATGCAAGATATCCTAGCAAAGAAATCATAATTAAAGTAAATTATTAAAACAATTTTTGCAAAACATACCAGATATACCCTTTTTTTTGAAGGATGCCACCAAAAAACCCAACCTAGAAAGCAGGGGTGATATACATGGTTTTTTCTTTAATATTGCGAAAAATTTCACATACGGACTGCTTGGCTAAAAATACGATAAAAATTTTTATAAACTTCGCCAAACTTCTTAACTTTTGAACTACAGAACGAAAAAAATTTTAAGAAAAATTTTTTATTTGATAAATGTGGATATAAACACAGCCTCATTAGTACAAAACATTAAAGCTGCTAAAAAATGTTTTTATTGATCTCAAGATAAGGGGTGGTTTTTAAGGGGTTGCAGTTAATTAATAAATTATAAGGGAAGAAAAATTTTTTTGGTGGATATTATTGCGCGATTTTATATTTTAGGGATACAAAAAAAAATTTTTCTGATTTTTAAATTTAGGGATGATCTCTGAGGGATGAAAAAAAATGGATTTAAAATAATGCTTTAAAATGTTACAGAACCATATTCTACTCAAGTAAATGAAATTTTCACGCTTGAAGTTTTAATTTGCATTTTTAAATTTTTGAAAAAGGGGGGTTCACCCTAAAATGCAAAAAGCAAAGTTAGCACATGTCGAAAGGTAAAAAAAGCTTTAAATTTTCATGAAAGTCGATGGAGGTTCAAAGGTTTGGAGGTTATAGCCTATTTTTATCTTTAGGGGATTTTACTACATGAGATTTGAAAAGATGTTTTTAAAAGCTTTCTTAAAATATTGAAACCTCTACTACTTTGGGAAAGAGTTAAAATCTGCAACCTCAAAGGTTTTTCAATTGAATGTTTTTTCCCCATTTGTATTGCAAACATGTATTTAATTTTTTTTCTCAAAACCACAATTTGAACAAATAAATTCAAACAAAGAGCTTTTTAAAAGGAAAACTCCTGATTTTTTTAAATAAAAAATTTTCAGCTTCAGAAAAGATACAGTGAAAGAAACCACCAAAGGTTGCAGATTCATTTAAGATGATTACAAAATGTTGTTTTAAGAAAGCCTTAAACATATAAACATCTATTCCAAATGACTTCGTTGTTTATCCAAGTTTAAAAAATAAAATACCCATTTCCTTTTTTTTAAATTTACCGCTCTGTAGTACAAAAGTTAAGGAGTTTGGGAAATATGTTTATAGAAACTTTTATTTCATATTTTCATCCAAGAAGTCCACCGTAAAATTTTGGACGATTGAGCGTATTAACTGTAATTGTCCAATTTATATGTAGTAAACGCATTATTAATCTTGGCGGAGGTCGCCACTGTGCGAAGGATTTTAAAATGTAATATGAGTCTCAGACAAATGCTACCTAAATAATAATTTAATGTTGAATGAGTTTTTTTTTCTAAATTGACCTTTATTTTGGATTTCACTAAAAGAAAAATAATAGGTCTCACCTTGCAATAATTATATATGGGCAAATACAAATAATTTGACAATAAGCAAAATAGAAAAACGCAATTGTTCTAAATCAGGATTTAATATGAAAAATAATCCATTATTACTAACCAACCTATTAAATTGAATAAGACAAAAATGTTTTAAGTAATCTGGGACAAAAATAAATGTTAAAAACTACCACTAGTCATCAAAAAAAGTTTTAAAAAATTAATATTTTTTTATTGCCTATAATAATAATGTTTATTTTTTAAATTAAAAATTTGACGTAAGATTTTTAATGACCTTCCGCTCCCTTTAATTGAAATTTTGCTGGACAGTTCCCCCCATTTGGATCTCACGTAATTAACGGATGTCCCTTCTCATGGCAATTAAAGTTATATCTGCTTTTTACTGGTTAATGCACAGACTTGTCACCGCAGCATTATCAAACAAATAAAAGTAAATTTTCCTCTTAACCAGTTGTTTTCAAGAAGCTTGCTCTGAGAGAACAACAGGCGAGTAAGAAGAAAACTTTTTTGTGTATGTTTCTAGGGCGTACAAACCTAATCATTTTTTAAATTTTCGCCCTTGTCGAGCTCTCCTACGTTATGGTGTATGTTTCCTGGTTTGCTATTCTCCTTATTGGTTTGGATGGGTGTTTATTTTGCAAAAATGTGCTATACGTTTCTTGTGTGGTGTATAACGTAGAGAGACATGTAGACCCTTGTTGACTGACAGGATTTTTATACTTTAAACGGTTTACCTAAAAAAACGATATTACACCATGTTTAAGGCTTTTTTAAGGCGAGTTAAGATATACAGGTTGTCCTAATGTGTCCTAATGCCTACTTACATACCAAATTTTAAGGTTCTGCTTCCTCGGAAAGCGCACCATAATTTAATAAGTCTATTAGTCAGTCAGTAGTAAAATCACGATTTTTAAAACCAATATCTCACAAATAGATCAATACTTTCGCGGTAATTAAAATACTTATATGAATTTACATACCAAATTTATACCTTAATTTGAAACGAAACCGAAGTTTTAATAGGCGGTAAAAATGGGCCGAAACATTTCGTGTAATATACTCACATTCGTGCGGTTGGCCGGAACATGGCCTGGCTTACTACCGTACGACTAGATATTTTTTACATTTAAATAAGTTTTTTTGGCTAACTTACAAGTATCTTTCTAACAAATTGCATTTTTTCATCAAAGGCAACTCCCTCGGTAATGTCAGGTGCAAACCGAACAAGTTTTGAAACCCCTTGTATTCTTTTTGCCATAAGTACTAATGCATTTCTTAGATTTTTTATATAGCCATATTCCACGAAAAAAAGAATAAACAGGAATTGTATTTTTACACTTCAAAAATTAAAACTAATTGGGAGGAAACATGTGGTCAACTTTAAGTGCAGTACTATGTACAAATGTTTGAAATAAGCTCTTTGCCACAATAATGTCATAAATATACATTCCAACGGACAGAACTACATAAAATTAATTAAAATCCTGTTGGGATTCGCAATTATTTACCCATAAAATTGCAAATAGAAAAATTATTCTTTTCGACTTACGTTTAAAGCAAAGCAGGTTTTTACTAATCTGTCCGTATCAAATAATATCCTTTCTTCATATATTATAATAGCATCATAGGAGAGGAAATTTTGCCGGCAAAATTTTCGACTGGTATGAAAGTTTGTTGCTTGACAATTTCGCAAATGACATTTTTGACAAAATCACGAGCCGTCAGGCATTTTTTTATCTTTGCTAGGCTATGCTAAGTACTAACGTACCTAGGGTGTCTCATGAGCGAAATTACCTGAAAGCAACAAACTTGAATAAAAGCAGAAAAAAATTTTGCCCAAAAAATTTTCTTTTGAAGGATATTCGACATAACTATTTCACAAGAGAAGCAAAGTCCTATTATAAACACCAAAACATGAATTAAATACAATTAGAATAAAGCTATTTATTTATTATAGTTATTAATATCAAGTGTGCAGTTGTGGTAAAAAATTTAATTTTTTGGTAATTGTCTAGAAAATTACCTCCACTCCGATTTTGACCATTTTTAATAGGCCGGTTTTTTTTTGGGCGCTGATCACGAATCCGAAAACATTTTTTCGACAACGTTTCATTTTCGAGATATTCATTATCAAAGTAGAAAATCAAACTAACCTCATTTACACTATTCCTCCTTCTTTTTGCACAGTATTCTTGATTTTTACACTAAACTGGCACACAATATTTTATAAACATCTTTTAAAAACCTGTATTTATACTTATTTTATACTTTTTTACCATTTAATTGCAACCTTTACTTTTTAACTTTGCAATCTTGTATACACTAGGAAATTATTCAGCCAACATGGCCACCCCGTTTGAAAGTGAAGCTTTGCAATTTATTGAAAAAAAGGTGTAAAATAAACATACAAAATGGTTTTTAAAAGGTGTTTATAAAATATTTTGTGCCAATTTAGTGTAAAAGTCATAAATTGTGTGCAAAGAGAAGGAAAAATATAGTAAAAATGTGGTTAGTTTGATTTTCAACTTTAATGATAATAATCTCGAAAACGAAACGTTGCCGAAAAAATATGTTTTCAGATTCATGATGAGCGTCCCAAAAAAAACCCGTATACCAAATTTAGTCAAAATCGGAGGCAACTTTCTCGACAATTACCAATTTTTCTTTATTTTTCTCAAGTACCGAGGAATAGTTTTTTTTGACTATATTAAGTCCAAGTGAGAGAGCTATTTAGCAAGGGCGGGCACTGTAAAGGAACGATGCAAATAGTTCGTAATTTTTCGTATTTTTGTATCTATTCCTGTTTTTTCTGCCGATATTTATTGTCCACTGAGACATTGTGTTTATTACTAGAGGAGAATTCCTAAACCAAACACCATTTTGCCAATTTGGGTGTGCAGTCTTTTTGCATAAAGCAAGATGTCATTTGTTTTTTAATTGTCACTAACATTGATTGGCTACCTGGCACAAGGAAATTTTGTCGCTGTAATTTTTTTATTTTGGTTTTGTTAAGGTTGATCCAGGTAAAAATTTTGCCAGTGTAAAGCAGGCCGTTCCTATGGTATTGTGCCGATATTAAACGCTGAAGTGAAATAGCATTATTATAGGCAGTTTTTTCATTATTACAGGCACATCAGTAAAAAACTGGCCAAATCAAATAGGAGCAAAACGAAATTAAGGACAGAATTGGTCTATAAGGGACCCCACGCACTAGCAACTTTGTCAAAGCAACTATTTAGTTGCTTTGAAGAAATTCGAATGAAACACACGGTATTGAATGCGACCCCGCGCACAGGCGACTTTTTAGTTGCGCGGGGGCCATAATTTTAGATCTTGTCACTTTAAGACGCCGATATTTTTGAATAGGAACTTGGCCTTTATTTTACATAAGTATTTTTGGTGGCAAAACTATTATTAAACTAGACTTGACTTACGTCTTTACCAATTTTTAATTATTCTTTTAGAACATTATAACCACCAGGACAGTTGTGTGACACCAGATGGATCAGAGGCTAAGTGTATAGATTTAAGGCTATGTCAACCGATGCTAAGCTTACTCAGGACGCTAAGAAGACCGGCGCCTCCAGAAGTAACAGAAAAACTTAATGCCTATAAATGTGGTACTAATTATAAGGTAAACTATACTCTGTACATTTAGTATCTACAAGTATATAATTAGCAAGTTGGCTGGATGCTATCGTAATATTAAAAAAATGTCTAGGCAGCCACTGAAAACATTTTTATGAGAATTTGCAAAATTCTTGTATGTTGCTATGATTTTTAAACATTTTTATTTTAAAATATGTTGTGAGCTAGTAGAATCACCCGTGCGAGCTACCGGTAGCTTGCGATGAACGAGATTGTGACCACTAATTTACGCTATTAAGCAATTAGTCCAAGGTCAACAGATTCAGGATGATTAATACCTTAATCATGTTAAACTAGAAACTGATATAATTTACAACATTTAAAAATCTGTTTCAGGTATGTTGCCCATCAAAACCTATTAATCTTGAACCTCCCATAGAGTATCACAATAGAAAGGTAGCTCCAGATGTATCAAATCATAAAAATATTAATCTTCTGCCCACGGAATGCGGCACTTTGGATACAAGTAACAAAATTACTAATGGTGAAGATGCCTCTATGAATGAGTTCAAATGGATGGCAGTACTACAATACCAAACTCGTAAGTCTATAAAACTAAACAGTAACTTAAAAAAAACTGTTTATGTGGCTTAACCAGAGACATATAATTAGGCGAAGGGCTAGGTGGACTAAGTCCCCCGGAGTTAAAAATTACACAAGTCGACATTTTTTTTATAACATCGATGAGAATGCTTACTTTGCGTTTCATTTAGGAAGCTATAAAAACAATTTTTTCCCAGAAATGGCCCTGCACGTCCCATTTTCAAGTATCCGCTTCTCATTTATATAACGCGATCTATGAAATTATTTTTACCTTCATAGGACCGGAAAGTACAACAAGACCGCAGAGGAGATATTTTTACAGTATTGTACGAACATTTAAGAGATTTATTGTTATTGTTTAGTTGGTATCTGTCTCGTTTACAATACAGTTAAGTGTTTAAGTTGTTTTGATATAAAATTTCAAGTTCGAGTCGTCGATGTTGCAAAAATCCAGACGATAAGTTTTGTAATATATGTGAACGGTTAATTATAAAGTCCCAAGCTAGATTTATATCTGAGGATGCCCAAAAAGCCTATTTTATATATTTTAAGATAAAATTTGGGCTCCTCATGTTTGTTGTGTAAGTTTGTTAGTGTAGTGGATGTATCGCAAGAAAAACTGTTTGCTGTTCATATGGTGTGGAGAGAACCTACTGACCATGCAAGTGATTGCTGCTTTTGCATCACTAAAACAGAAGGGATTTCAAAAATGCATAGAGATAAAATAGAGTATCCAAATTTGGCTTCTGCGCTAGGGCCAGTTGCTCATTGCCAGGACCTACCGTACCGATAGCGCCTTTAAACCTGGACAAAGCAAGTGTATAACTTTACCGAAAACGTAATGTAATATTATCAAGTTTTTTTTTTAATGAAAGGGTCGCTCTGTGTCTGTTGTGATATTGATGGTTTAATGAATGAGCTTAATATGGAACATGATCCTAGCGAGTGGCGTTTATTGATAGATTCGTCGAAATACAGCCTAAAATCAGTCCTGCTTCATAATGAAAACCAAAAACCCATTCCTTTAGCCCATTTAGTGAAAATGAAAGAAACATATGACAACCTGGCAATCATATTAAATCGTGATACATATGAACAGTATCATCTATATATCTGTGGAGATTTAAAATTCATAGGTATTTTGCTGGGGTTTTACAAAGTATTGCTGTTTTTTGTATCTGTGGGACAGTAGGGCAACAAAAGAACACTACAGTAAAAAACATTGGCCTCATAGAACTTCTTTTCAACTTTAAACATTAAATATGCCCCCCTTGTTAACCCAAAAAAGACGCTGCTACCGTCTCTCCATATTAAGCTTGGATTAATGAAAAGCTTTGTCAAAGCCATGGACAAAGAAGGTTATGCTTTTCAATACTTAAGAGAATTATTTTCTCAACTAAGTGATGCAAAATTAAAAGAAGGCATATTTATTAGACCTCAGATAAGGAAGCTCCTAGATGATCTCCGTTTTAAGAACAATTAAATGATAAGGAAATTGGCAGCTTGGACGTGTTTTGTACATGTGTGAAAGGATTTCTTGGCAACAAAGAAGATGAAGATTATTAAAACCTTATGAAAACTGTTGAATTACTAAGGTGCCGCATGTCTCTAAAAACATTTTTTGCACTCCCATTTTATTTTTTTTCGAGGACAATTTGGATGCAGTAAGCGACAAACAAGGAGAGAGGTTTCACCAGGACATCAGGACCATGGAAACAAGATACCAGGGATGCTATGTTGGGCGACTACTGTTGGTTTTTAAAAAGGGATGATGCTACAAAACACAAAAGGAAAAAGTGAACGTTTTTGTAGCTGTATCATATCTCTTGCAATATATTTAACATAGTTTTATTAAATATAACATAACTACCAATCCTCAGTAATGTTTTGCATAGATTTTACATGTTTTATAGGTTTATATTAAATAAATATATTAGATTGTAAAAATATGTCGTCTCCTCTTTTTCTCCTTATAACAAAAAACTATACGTGTTACAGTAAGTAGCTTATCATTTTCAGATTTAGAACTCTAAAATACTTCAATCAAAAAATTTAAATTTGTTGACTTGTGTTATTGTCTACTAACTAACGGATGGAAAATCAGAAACATAGCACTGTTTATAGATCGTCACACCGAAAGAAATGTGACACAACTCAAAAAACCCTAGTTCATCTGAGATTTTTAAGATGTTACTACGTAAGCAGTTATATAAAGTAATATAATATATTTTTTTTACACCGAATAAGGAAGAGTTGACCTATTAAAAACATATTGTGGTTTTTTTTATCATTATGATGTTAAGCTGAAAAAACAAACAATTTTTTGATTAATGTCTTTTTTTCCGAAAATAAATATAAGAAAAGCCTTAAAATGGCCTTGTTTAAAGAAGAAGTTTGCTTATTTTCCTTTTCTTTTTAGCTCGAGGTCATGACTTTTTGTGTGGTGGTACAATGATCAATTACAACTATATACTTACTGCAGCACATTGCCTTGGTTTAAAGGATGCAAAACTGTAAGTATATAATGTAATCAGGGGCCTAGTTCCCTCCAGATTTGTAAAATCCCCTTTCTCATTTCCTGCTGGTTGGCAGGACGAGCATAGTTTTTTCCCAAATATCTTTTTGATGAAAAATTAAGCAGCAAATAAGTATCATGTACCAAATGAGTAATATTATTAATACCAAAAAGGTTATGACAAAATAATGGTAAAAAAATAAATAAAACTGCTCGAAGCAACTTCACGTGTCCGTGAGAGTTGCAAAAGTTTATCATCAGAAGAAATATTTTGCTCAATTTTTTACCTGCACCAAATTTCATTTTAATCGAAAAAACTTACTTTAAAAAAAAGGAAATACCAACTTTAAAAATGAGTCTTTCATACCCTGTGTCTTAAAAATGAGGCCGTTTTGAACCTAGGTTTATGTAACATTTTTGTCTTATTTTTGGCGATATAAGGGGATAAATTATATTTTTTAAATCACCCTGTGAATATATATGTTTTTTTAAGTGTATCTGTTCGCGTTGGAGAACACAGCCTTAAAAATGACACCGACTGTGTAGTCCAAAACGACGAACACAGAACAATAAAATGCAATCCTCCAGTCCAGGATTTAAAAGTAGAGGAAATAATATCGCATCCCCAATTCGAAGTAAGGACGAAGAACATACTTAATGACATCGCTTTGGTGCGAGTATCCAGAATTAAAAAAGCCGGTAACTATAATTTTTTAAATAAAATTTTTAAATGTTTAGATAGGATAACTTAAAAAAAACAAAATTAAACTTTTAGTTGCATAAAAAGAAGAAGAAAATTATAATTTATTTTACTACGTATCCTTAATCATAATAAAACTATTTTAAATCAATTTGTAAAAAAATCTTTATTTATATGTTAATTCTTATAGTCGTGTCAATAAATTCGTAAAACATCTTCGGTAGTCCTCAAGAATTATTTATACCAAGTGACAACGAAATCTCTACTAAGACTTTTATTTTCTTAAATAAAAACATCTCTTTAAAATTTTGAAATAAATAATTGTGTTTATGTCAATGATATTTTAATTAGAACACGAGGTATATTTTGCAAGACTTGAATTCTACAAGTCACTCCTAATATAAAACTGTATTATATCCAATACCAATTTTTGTTGGTTTTTGAGGAAATGGGGATTGAAAATGTCCATTTTAAAATATCAATGTTCATACCACTTTCGGTTAAACCCCGAAGTAATGGGCAAATGATTTTATGTTTAAAATCGGCGCCTAATAACACAATATATTATACCAAAATTTTAAAAATATATGTCTGTTTTAAAGTCTAATTTAAAAGAATATTTAAAAAAAATGGAAATATTAAAATATCTTTAAAATCGGGGCTGTACTCGAGGACTTCCAAGGAAAAGACTTTATTGGCACGACTATATCTGTATGTCATTTGTTTTTTTTTTGAAAAACCTTGCAAACGTTTTGCCAAGGTGTTACATTTAAATATATATTAATAGTCGCATTGATAAAGTCTTCCTTAAAAGACGAAGAACAAGAACAGCTTCAATTTTAATGAATTTTTTACAATATGTCTGTTTTTTTATATTATTTAAAATCAGAAAACTTTTAAAGCGGGGCCAGAATTATTTATACAGGGGGACAAAGAAATCACTATATTTAAATTAGTGATGAGCAAAGCAAGACCAAGACCAAGACCGGGCTAGTCTTGGTCTTGGTCTTGCAAGTCTGGTCTTGGTCTTGGTCTTGCAAGCCCAAAGAAGGTCTTGGTCTTGGTCTTGCACCAGCCGGTCTTGGTCTTGCTGCAAGAGTCTTGCTGGTCTGGGTAGTAATAATTTAAATTAAGCAATCTTAGATAAAATATATATTGTTTTAATACTTACAAATAAATAAAGATGGAGACTATATTTTTTGCTTTAAAATTTTAAAATATACCAATTTTAACCTTACATGTACATTTAAATTATTTGATTAAAAAGTATATTTTAAATGTAGGGGTTTATTTATTTATAGCGCTTCATTTTAGTGATAGGAATTATTTAAATTTTCTTTCAAGAAGCATATAAAATTACAATACTGAGTACTCTGAGGGCAGAAAAAAAAACTTTTAATTTTTAATTTCAATCAGATGTGAAATTTCCATGAAAATGATTCTGATATGTAAACATTGGTTTCTAATTAAAAAAAAAGGTATTTAGAAAGCTTTTCAGTTCAAATAAACTTTCTATGTTCAAATTAGTGAAACATTTGCCGTACAAAGTTTGTACAAATACTTTATAAACATTCTGCATATACAAGGTGGCTCGATAGTGCGACAAAGATCGATATATCCGAAACCGTTCTATATGGTAAAAAACTTAGTATACAAAAATTATAGAAAAAAGGGCGTAAAATGTAAAATTATTCTCTATTTCAGAATTTTCCAAAAAATTCACTACCACTCAAGAAAACTTCCTCATTTTTAGCTTTTAACCTAAAATAGAAAATTTATAGCAAAAAATTAATTTAAAAAATCGCTTCCCTGTATATTATGCTGGAAATTCTTGAACTGTCATATAGGTACAATGTCGACGTAGATGGTTTTTTATATATCATTTTCGGTTTTGACAAAAATGACGTCATCATTATACTTTTGGCATTGTTTTGACTTTTCCGTCTAAACCGGAAGTGAAATTTAAAATCCATTTATATAAAAAGTATTCCTATATAAAATGACAAATATATTTTTTATTAAACCATCACTTTTACATTTATATCTTAGTTTAAAGGAGCAATCTAATGATGCCACTTCTTACAGTGTGGCACAAAATAATGTTTTCCTGGATTTTGGAAATTTTTGATCCAGTAAGTGGCATCACTAGATACCTAATTAAAATAAAACATTAGGAATAGGTAAGTAATTTTCAGCTTCTATAACTTTTGTACTCTTAGTATTTCTCTGTCGTAAACGGTTTTGGAGATATCGAGCTTTGTCGGACCATTGAGTCACAATCTTATTATTTTTAAAACATGTTACTAAATCTACTAGTTATCGTTTTTAGATAATTTTATTAAAAAACGAAGTGATCGATTTAATTATTATTTTATTAAAACAAACCTGTTACTCATAAAATAATCGCCTTTTTAGGCAGTTCTCGACACATTTCTTGTCATGTCTGTATGAAATACCTCTGTATATTGAATATAAAAATTGAATATTATAATTTAAAAAAAAGTGACATAAGTGCAAGAGTCTTGCAGGTCGGTCTTGGTCTTGCGTAGTCTTGCACCCCTCGGTCTTGGTCTTGTTCTTGCATACCCCGGTCTTGGTCTTGGTCTTGCAAGCGAGAAGGCGGTCTTGGTCTTGGTCTTGCTGCAAGACCAAGACCGTAAAACCAAGACCGGTCTCGCTCATCACTAATTTAAATATAACAACATATGCTCATCTCGTATTCATTGGCTAGACTATACAGGGTGTCAAATTTTAAAATTTGTTTTCATTTTTTCGTAATAATTCTTTAACCAAATGACATGGCGGTACAAAATTGAGGATCTGGGGTTGTTTGAGACAAGAAATTCAAATTCGTCCATGCTTTTGATGTTGCTAGTAGAGGGCGCCTGCTACGGCCTACCCCACTTGTTTTAGATGCCATAACTTTTTTTGAGCTTAGTATATTGACCTGTTTATTAAAAAATTGGGTACTATAATTCCTTCTGCATCAAAAATGTATACTTCATGTAAGTCTCTAGGGGCAATTGTTTTTGAGATAAACGCAGTACCTCGCAATTTTCCTATGGAAAATGGGTTTTGGCCAATTGTTTTTAAACTTTGCATGATAATAGTTTTTAACACGCTAATCAAAAGTCTCCACTGGCACAAAACCCGAAAAACCCTCCAACCCTCCCCTAAAATCAACCTCATAGGTCATTTGGGATTTGAGTGACTTTGAGAGTGATTTTGGGAGGTTAAATATAGTAAGCTTAAAACAAATTATGTCATCTAAAACAAATGGGGTAGGCCGTAGCTGGCGCACTCTACTAGCAACATCAAAAATTTAAATTTCTCGTCTCAAAGAACTCTCAGATCCCCAATTTTATTATTACGAAAAAACGGAAACAAAATTAAAACTTTGACATTCTCTATCTTAGTCATTATTAACTTTGGGATAAGGCAAGTTTACGTAAATTGCATTATTTCGACCTAAGGTATCTGCTGTTGCTCCGTGTTCCATTACTTTTGGGACACCCTGTATATTAATTGTGTTTTTATGACTTTTTTAGAGAATGTGTTGCCAGTTTGTCTACCTGTTGGAGAAATTAGGGATAAGCCTTTTTCGAATGTATTTGTAACAGGATGGGGATTAACCAATTCTCAAACAAGTAGGTTTTTAGGAAATTTCTGTTCACCTGAATATTTTTTATCTTAATTTGACCATCTGCTTATATTACGTACTGGTAAAATCAGTTTCTGAGTCTATATCAGAAAAGCCCAATGCAATTTACGATATGCTATTATAGTATAGTTTTCAGAGCAAAATAAAAGCCGTTTTGGAAAAAAAATTAACAGCCAACCACCAGTACCATCTTTTAAAAAAATTTGCATAGAACCTAAAAAAAGCAAAATCCGGTCAGAAATTAGCTTCTAGGAATCGTTAATATCAACAAAATGTCAAAAATAGACATTTTTTTAGAGGGAAAAATTTAAAAATTGTTAACATTTGTAAAGAATCAAAACAAAAACCAAATGGCTTTTTTTCTAATAATGTAATAATATTTTACTTTAAAACAAAAAAAAATGACATTTTAGGCAGTTTTTTATATATAATAAACAGAAAAAAGCTTAATTTTGTACGGATTTCGTTTTTTAGATTCCATTTACCTTTTTTAAAAGATAGCTGTGGTGATTTGCTTATAAATTTTAATTACCAGAAAAATCTCTATAAACTATGCTAATTAGCAGTTTGTTGCGTTTAATTGTTACCTAAAGTTTTAAATGCTGCTGAAAAAATTTACTTTAGTTTTTTTGAGATTTGCGTAAAGCAAATATAATGTTCTTAAGAAAATTAACAGGCGAATACCTGTATGAAATTGTAGAAGAGACGCCAAAATTTAAAGCACAGATGTGGCCTTTGCAGGAGTATAATTTAAATTTTAAATTGCATGAATACTTATTTGCTAACCAGACCTAAGTTCCTTAAACTATTGTTTGTTATTTTAAAATAAAAAATAACAAAATAAGAACGTGGTAATTTTTCCCAAATAAAAAAATACTAAAAATGTAAACATCAGAAAACGCAGAAATGTTATAATATGGAGATAATTAAATACAAAATATTTTCATTTGGTTTATTTTTCAGTGGTTAGGGAATTTACTTTTAAATTGTTTATTATTCTTTAGCAACTTGAGGGTTAATTAAACCCCCTCACAAATAGATTATCTAAACATTAGGTATATATTCGGTAATAAAATTCCTTAAAAATAAATTATATTTTTAGATGAAAGAGCTGATATTTTACAAAAAGTGGGACTACCGATAACAGAAAAGGCTACCTGTGCAGCCACGTATAGCGAGAGCGGTATTGAACTTACCAGCACTCAAATTTGCGCTGGTGGTGTACACGGAAAAGCTTCTTGTTCAGGAGATAGTGGAGGACCAATGTTGGTTCCTGCATTTCTTGACGGAAACTTCATTTATGTCCAGCGTGTAAGTAATGTTTTTTATCTTTAGAACAGCTCATGAAGGCTTGTATATAGCTGGTGGGGAAACGTTAATCGCTGCGCTTCCGCACTATAAGTAGTTGCCGACAGACTCTGCTATCAGCTAAATAGGAACTGAAACACATAGGTGCAAATTAAGGTTTGGATGTCCTGTAAAATGACTATTGCGAATTAAGACACAACAAATAGAATAACTGTACACAGGTTTTTATTTCCAAATAAGTATACAATTTAGTACTCCACAAAATATAGTGTGATACACCAATGGGGGGTATGAGCAACTCAAGTCAATATCTACAAATACACAGTTTCTAAAGAGTCTAATTTTTCCTTAACACATTTTTAGATATTAATTTTACTTTAAAAATATCAAAAAAAAAGGTTGTCAAGAGTTTGTAAATCTGAAACATAACTTACTATCTACTGACAATACCAAATGCTAATATTTTTATCAATGGCTTAAATTTACAAAGTTTAAGAAAAAAGTTTCAAAATTTGACCTTGAAATTGGCGCAAAATTTCACTTGATTTTAGCAAAGAAAATTATTCATATTTTACTAAAAACCCGAATCGCCTTTCGACTGCGGAGTTTATAAGGCGTTAATATAATATAACGACGTTACGACACAATTAAAAATTGGTTTATATCACAAGAGAAGATAGAATGTTTTAAGTCAAATTTTGAAATTATTTGAAGTTTTTTTGGGACACCCCGTATTACTTGTCACTTCTGTGACACTCGGTATAAATTATTGACAAACAATATTATCAAAAAGTTTAATGTTATCTTAACTATTCAGCTATTTTCCTAATATACCATTCACTAATCACCTTTACAATCACCGCTCCAGCCAACGCCTGTCCTGTTAAACTTTTTTACACCACTTTCATCACACACTTTTTTTTGGTTATCTTAGCCTTAGAACCTTACGTAGAATGTATCACGTTAGAACTGACACAGAGAAATTTTAAAATTTGCTTAACTAGCTGAGAAAAATGTACACTTTTGTACGAAAACTTATGATAGAAACTTGTTTAAAGAGAGATATGTACTAGCCAAATTTCTTGGTCTATCAATTACTTAAGAAAACATTTCGGCAGTTTCTCAAAATGCACAAATTGCATCTTCATATCAACTGAGGTCGTCCCTCGTCTCCTCCCGACGCATAAGTTCTGCCTATGAATATGAAAAATGGAATTTTTTCAGACTTCACGGAGTCCATATTTGAAACTTCTTACAAAGTTTTTAACTACAAGATTAACTTTTTATTGAAAATATTATGTTTGTCACAGAAGAAAATCCGTCTTTTTTATTAAACCCTACAGAATTTAGGGGACTAACTAAAAAAGTGTTTTAATGTTTTTAGGGAATTGTTTCAATTGGTCCAAGTTACTGTGGAATAAAGGGCTATCCAGGAGTTTACACGTGGTGAAGTACTATATGGATTGGATCTTGGATAACATGAAGCCATAGATGACTAATGCGGATGTTTATTCCTCCCTTTGTCTATGTTCATAGATACCAATATTTATTGTGTTTGTTTCGCGTGATCTTTACTTAAAGTGACAATTGTGATATAAGAAATAATGTTTTTTTTTAAGTCGACTAACCGACTTAACGTAAGACTGTATAGGAATTATAGCCTACATATTTTTTTTTAATAAAAAACAATTAGAATATACTGCAACTCGTTTATTTTATTTATGGCATAAACATGCGGAAGAGCACCATTTATAGCCGTTTGTGGATTATTTTAGGGTTGACCGTAACAGCGTTTTTTAAAGTACTTTCGCCATTTCGCCATTATAACATCCAAAAATGTCTAAAATTTGTATTAATCTTATGAAATATTATTCTTCTTACTATGCCATACTCCATTTAGAGTCTAGGCGCCATCTCGCACATATCTGTGTTGCGTACCTACTAAAATCACAGATATGCGGGACCACCAGCTTAACGTGCCTTCCGAAGCACATGTGAAAGAGTTTACTAGGCAGAAATACTACCCAGTGGTTTGACATTGCCTTCTGTGAGATGAGGAGCTAAGAAAATTCTCATGGACCATGCGGGAATCGAACCCGCGTCTCCACGGTGAGAGGCTGGTACGCTGCCACTACACCAGCAAGACCACAAGAAATAGTATTAATGGCTTGTAAAAAACGTTTGTTATTTTTACTATAAAGGGTGTAAAATGTATGATGCTTACGATTTTAATGAGTGATAGTGGAGCTCAAAACAAGTCAAAAAGTTTATATGACATATGTGTCAAAACTTGACGAATTTTTATCTAAACGATATCAAAGTTACAAACTTTTAAAGCAATTATGTCCGAAAAGCTCAACAATTGAAAATTTGTGTTGTAATTGCTTATCAGTAGATTTATTTGCCAATAAAATAAACTAGGTTTTAACTTTTTCAATGTACAAATAAAAAAAATATTAATAATTTTTCCTTCAGTTAAAAATTAAAATAAAACAAGTGGCAACAGCGCTACCCAGAAGCCTTGTGCGTGGAGTCGTCAGTTGAACATTGTGCGTACTGTCGCGATATTTTTGTCTATTCAAATAGGGAAAATATGTCGATATGTTATTAATTTACGCAAAAACTGGGTTCGTCGAAGTAAGGCTTGTGTAGAAACTAGGGAACGACATTTTAAGCAACTTGTTTAAACTAAAATGTAGCTGTTTCTTTTTTTATAATTAGAGATATTAGATATATTAGATATTCTTCGAGCAAAATAAAAAAATGCTGTTTTAAAACATAATTATTTTAAAATTATTCTTTGATTACAAATAAAAACCCCAAAAAAAGTTGCCGTCACTATATAAATACACATTTCTTTAAAAAAGTGTAAATATGTAAAACCTCGCAAGAACCCTTCAACGTTCGACTCGATGTGATGAAGCGGGCACGGTGTTGCCAAACTTTTTAACTTTGAAAAGACATATTTCGAAAACAATTAACTTTTGACCCATGTGTTTTTGCTTTTTTTGACTTGTTTGAGCTCCACTATCGCCCATTGAAATCGTGAGCATCATACTGGTTATTAAAATTAAACATTTGTCCTTTTCATAAAATAAAACTACAAAATGCAGTAGTCTACCATGGTCTGTTTTTATCAAAACCAACCGTTTACAAAAAGGAGGAAAACAAGGTTTATAGCTCCTATGTTAAACGGCATTACGATCAAACTTTCTAAAGAAGTAAAATATCTGGAAACTGTCCTTGACCAGAAACTCAATTGGAGCTCGCAAATAAAAAGGACTATCGCAAAAGCATCAACGGCACTATGGTCGTGCCGCAAACTATGTGGTAAAACATGGGGTCTAAAACCCAAAATGATCTACTGGTCATACATTACAGTTGTAATATCTATAGTTACTTATGCCTCACTGATCTGGTGGCCAAAAACAGAGGAAAAAACTACACAAGGAAAGTTTCTGAGAGACTTTCCTGTCTGGGAGTTACTGGAGCAATGAAAACTTGCCCAACGGCAGCTCTGGAGACAATGTTGATCCTCCTTCCCCTGCACCTGCACATAAAGAGGGAGGCAAGACTGAGTGCCTCTAGAGTAATCCAGACACAAAATATAAAGTCAGGAGACCTGACTGGACACCTTAAAATTTTGGAAAAAATCAAGATTGAAGCTCTGACCAAACCCACGGACATGATGCCTATAGTGCGGGACTTCCAGCGCTCTTTTGAAGTGGTTATTCAAGACCGCCAAACTATGAGTGAGAATGCACCAAAGCATGAAAAAGGCTCACTTGTCTGGTACACTGATGGCTCTAAGATGGAACAAGGGGTTGGAGCTGGTGTCTTTGGACCTGGATGCAGACTCTCAAAGTCTCTCGGCAAGGCTCCCTCCATCTTCCAAGTTGAAATCCATGATATTGACATTTGCGCTTCTGAATGTGCCAAAAAAGGCCTTCGAGGCGCAACTGTATATATTTTATCGGACAGCCAGGCTGCTTTGAAGGCACTAACTACATGCAATTTTAATTCAAAGCTAGCCTGGGAATGCCGACAATCTCTAAACGAACTGGCCAAATACAACAGAGTTACTCTGGAGTGGGTACCAGGACATAAAGGAGTGGAGGGCAATGAAATTGCCGATCAACTCGCCAAGGAAGGAGCACAGAGACCATTCTATGGACCTGAACCCTTCTGTGGCACCACTAGAGGCCACCTCTACGAGTAACTCAGAACATGGGAAAAAAGTGAAAAAGAGACTTACTGGAACAACATCCCACGACAAAGGCAGGCGAAAAGATTTATTTCGCATTCACCTAAGTACACCCCATGAAGCTACTGGAACTTCAAAAAAATGAACTTAAACTGGTTACCGACTTCCTATCAGGACATGGCCCTTGGAGGTATCACCTCAAAAAATGGGAAAGACTGAGGATGAACAATGTCGGTTTTGTCATGAAGCAAACGAAACTGCGGAACACATTCTCTGTGAATGCAGAGAACTGACCCGACAACGGCTTAAATACCTCGAAGGGGTATATCTTACTTCTAGAGATATTATTCAACTTGCACCGCGTAGTATCCTGAACTTTGCTAAAGGTATATGAATTACCGGGCACTAACCAACGAAGGGTATTCACAAAAGATCTCTTTAGGTCGAAGTGAAGGAGGGCAACACTAGAGCCAAGCGACCCCGTTCATTACAATACAATACAATATCAAAACCAAAAATTTGGGAATTATAAACCATGGAACAAGAATTTACTAAATGAAGCAGGTCTAGCTAGCCAGGGCGACTGCGGGACGGAAACTAGTTGGTCCCATCCCCACCACTGGATTGACAACAGCAGCGATTAAAGACATCATTAAAAAATACTTCCAACGACTTTTTAAAGAAAAATGGAATGATACCACGAACTGCAACATCGCAAAAATACTGCTGAGCTATCCAGACAAGTTAATAGAGAAAAAAAGCATTATGATGTCCAGAAGGAACCTCCGAACACTAACGGGCGTTCTCACTGGCCACTGCGGGCTAAGTGAACACCTATTTAAAATGGGCCTAACAGACACAGAATTTTGCAGAGGCTGTGAAATGCAACAGCAAATAGATGACCGTCAGAACATATTATTTGGCGATGTCCCGCCTCCCTCACATTAAACGGAACATTGCTCAGGGCAAGCCAGTTGATTTGCCGATGCTAGGAGAGTTTCTTGCATCAAACAAAGACTTTGGTTCAGCAGAATTCAGAAATGTCAAAACTTTCATGTAAGTACAAACACTTTAATAGTAATTGTTAGTGCTATCAAAAAAGTAATAAAGGAGTCATGTACTCTTTTTGGCTCAAACTTAAAATGGTAAAATCAAAATTTGAAAATTTTTGCTCGCTTAAGAGATACGAGGAAAAATTAAAAAATTGACAATTTTAAAGTAACCCTATATTTTCTTAGTTAAAAGATATACAGAAAAATGTTTTTTATAAAAGTTTCTTTATAATGACTGTTGAATAATCTGCCGTTTTCAGAATAAGTATACGGGGTCAGGTAAAAAAGTTATCGGAGTTTATCTCATGTTTTTTAATGGAACACCCTGTATATTTTAATTAAAGAAGATAGCTTATTAAAATCTCTTTGAAAAAATAAAACACACCATGGACGATATTGGTGTTCTATGCGATTTATTTAAACTTTATTACTTTAAACCTCAGTAGGATATGAAACAGGATAAGATCCTAGAAACGAAGCTTTGTTGGCATTGTAGCTGGAAAGACATTAAACAATAACTTTTAAGTAAAGAGTAAATTACAAAACTAGAAAAACTTTAAACCGAAATAAAACATTTAGATTAGGAAAAAAATTCCGGGAATCATCATCAGTCTCATTCAATACCCACAAAAAGTTCTAAACACGCCTAACTGATATCATATCATATTTTTTAAAATGTTGATAAGTTATTTTTACAAATTAATATGTAAAAATGAAATTGATTTTAAATGTTAATAACAACTAAAATGTCAACATAGTTTCGCTTATAGGATATTAGATTTTGTTTCACAGCCTACTGTAGCTTAAAGTAATACAGTTTAAATAAATCGCATAAAAAACCAATATAATCCATGATAGATATAGTTTTTAAAAGAGAATTTAATATGCTATCTTTTTAAGTGAAAACATACATTTAAAAAATTAAGTTACGTCCTAGAGCCCCTCTCTTGTATTAAAAACCTATAAAATTTTTAAATTTTATAAAGAAAAAAATTATTTTATACCACTTTAAAGATATCGGACAAAAAAATCTACAGAATTAGCCTTTTAAGCGCCCAAACGAAGTATTCTTCATGTCATTTATAGAAACCTTTTCCTCTTTTTATCTGTAAAATACGCCCGAGAAATATTATGCGCAAATTTCAGAACACTCTGTATATAGGAATTATGCTATAATTCCTTTTTCTTAAATGGTTGTCATTCAACACAGCCAAGAAAATGTATTTCAATAACTTTACGAACAAAGTGTATTTTGCAAGAATTAATTATGGACATATTATCTGTAACTAGCTGATCTTAAGAATTAGTAACAGATAACTTTTCATTACTTGCAATCAGGAAAATCCGAAATAAGAATCGATAATAAATTGGATTTTTAAGAATTGCTAATGCAATGAGAATTACCAAGAAGTGCACCAGTGAAATCAGTGTAGTGGTATATTTAAATAACAGGTAAATTTTCCACCCACATACTTTTTTGTCACACTCATTTGTCATTGTCAATAACAAATAATCAAACAACAATTTTTAAAATTTTAGGGTAAAATGGGGGAGGGGGTAAAAGTTTGTGTAGAACTTTTCATTTCTGGATTCAGAAGTATAAAAAAATATTAATTATGAATAAAAAAACTGTAATTTTTAAAGTTGTAAATATGGTGTTGGTAATAAGAGATGAGCAAAGCAAGACCAAGACCAAGACCGGGCTAGTCTTGGTCTTGGTCTTGGTCTTGCAAGCCAATGGAAGGTCTTGGTCTTGTTCTTGGTCTTGCACCACCCGGTCTTGGTCTTGGTCTTGCTGCAAGAGTCTTGCTGGTCTTGCTTTTTTTTTGGTAGTAATAATTTAAACTAAGTAATATTAAATAAAATATATTTTTTTAATACTAAAGATGGAACCTATATTTTCTGCATTAAAATTATAAAATATACCAATTTTAACCTTACACATACGTTTATATTATTTGATAAAAAAACATTTTTATTTATGCTCCATTTTTAGTTGAATTGAGACACAACCTGTTTTTATACATTTAGTGGCACATGGAAACATTTTAGTGATAAGAATTATTTAAATTTTCTTTGAAGAGGCATATAAAATTAAAAGAAATACAAAACTATGTACTGTGTGAGCAGAAAAAAAAATATTTCAACCAGATGAGGAATTTTCGTGAAAATGATTTTAATATAAAGAAAAAGTTATTTAAAAATCTTTTTAGTTCATATAAACTTTTTATCTTTAAATTAGTCAAACATTTGCCGTACAAAGTTTGTACAAATATTTTATAAACATTCGGCATATACAAGGTGGCTCAATACTGTGAAAAAGCTCGATATCTCCGAAACCCGTTCATTATGGTAAAAAACTGAATATGAAAAAATTATAGAAAAAAATGGTGTAAAATGCGAAATTTTTTCCTATTCCCGAATTTTCCGAAGAATCCACTGCCCTTATTTTTAGCTTTTAACCTAAAGATAAAATTTATGACAAAAAATCCATTTAAAAAACATCACCACCCTGTATATTATGCTGTAAAATTTTTAAAGTGTCATATAGAAACAATGTCAATGTAGATAGTTTTTAAATATAATTTTTGGTTTTGATAAAAATGACGTCATTATTATTCTTTGAGCATTGTTTTGCCTTTTACGTCAAAACCGAAAGTGATATTTAAAATCCATTTGTATAAAAATTATTTCTATATGACATGAAAAATATATTTTTTATTAATTCCTCTCTTTTACATTTATATCTTAGTTTTAAGAAGCAATCTTATGGTGCCACTTCTTACAGTGTGGAACAAGAATAATGTTTTTCTGGATTTTGAAAATTTTTGATCCACCCTGTAAGTAGCATCCACTAGATAGCTAATTAAAAAAACATTAGACATATGAAAGTTATTTTTAGCTTCTATAACTTTTGTACCCCTAGCTTTTCTCTGTCGTGAACGGTTTCGGAGAAATCGTGCTTTGTCGGACCATTGAGTCACAATCCTTTTATTTTTAAAACATGTTATTGAATTTACTCATAATAGTTGTTAAAGAACTGTATAAAATAACAAAGTGATCCATTTAATTATCATTTTATTAAAGAAACCTGTTACTCATTAAATAATCGCCTATTTTGGCAGTTCTCGCCAAATTTTTTGTGATTTCTGTATATGGAATACGTCTGTTTATTGAATATTAAAATTAAATATTACAATATTTTAAAAAAAGTTGCAGAAGTGCAAGAGTCTTGCAGGTCGGTCTTGGTCTTGCGTAGTCTTGCACTCCTCGGTCTTGGTCTTGGTCTTGGTCTTGCATACTCCGGTCTTGGTCTTGGTCTTGCAAGCGAAAAGACGGTCTTGGTCTTGGTCTCGGTCTTGGTCTTGCTGCAAGACCAAGACCGACCGGTCTCGCTCATCACTATTGGTAATTAGGCTTCTAATTACTTAGAAAACTAGATGACGTCAGCAAAGAAAGAATTTTATCAAAATGGGTAAAATGGACTGGACTTGGAAGTATGAAAATTTGTATGTAGGTTATTGATGATGATTACGGTTAAAAATAACCTGTTTAAAATTTTGAAATTACATCCCTTGAGGGCTTAAAATGGGAATGAAAGTTTTATTAAAAAAACGTTATTTTTAAAGTTGTTAATATGGAAGTTGATTATTACATTGGCTTCTGATTACCAGAAAAATAGGAGACGTCAGCTTATAAAGGATTTTAGAAAACTTTCTGTAATTGTGTAGAATGGAGGCGGAGATAAAAGTTTGTATGGAACCGCGTTCATTTTACAAAATAAAAAGAAATAATATACGATAAAATAAAAATTGCTTAATCGCACGACGCTACACCATATGTTCCCGGGGGCGCGATGGAGTAAAGGAGGAGGGAATCCCAAAGGAAAAACCAAACAGCCAAATTAGTAGAGCGTTCAGTTATAATAATTCTGTTTAAAGCAACTACATCCAGGCAAATTAGGAGGTAAGTTGAGGTACAACAAAAATTTTAAAACTTGTTCTGGAACCACCTTGCTGGTCATAAAATGCTGTAAAAGATGACCTAAAATCAACGATTGTATATGGATCATTGCCAAAATTCAACTTTTAGAAACTACCCTGAAGCTGAAGACTAAATTTGTATGTTATACATTTTACGTTTTTTTTTAAACAACAAACGGGACATATCCTTTGTTTGTTATACGCTTTTATTACCAATTACCTTCCTTAAAAAGTACCTCTTTTTGCATTATATTACCTGAAGGTCACAAAATCTAAAGATCATAAAACCACGTGAAATACGATCACATCATCCAACCGATGATGCACAATAATAAAAGTTGTTTTTTGAAATTTCCACCGTTTCTACATAAAAATTTCTCTAATTTGCAAGACAAAATAGGGAGTTTTAGCAAAAACCATTTTAATATGGAGAAGTCATCGTGGGTTTTTAACAAATTAAATTATACCTGTTTCCCAGCTTTTCGCTTTGGATTGTTATGACGCAAAATTAGAAAACCATTTTAGTGTGATTTGTTCTATGGCGTCATAGATTATATTTTTAAAATTTTGCCTATTATATCCCGAAAAGCATAGAAAACTGTTATATGTAAAAATAAAACTTATTCAAAACCCCTGCTAAAATCAAAAATTTCAGGGGCAGTAAAAAAGTTATTTTTTGGATTTTACGTTATTCCTGGAAATTCAACAAATTTAAGAGAAAAAGAACCCATTGCATATAAACTTTTATTTATTATCTTCATTAATATCTGAAAACATCTTTACTTAACATGTTTGAGGACACAGATTTATGGATAATCATTTATTTACTATAGAGCTTAAATATTTTGGGGCTTTTATATTATTTAATAGCGCAATTTTTTTACTGCCAATAAATTTAGTATAGGACGTTCCAAAAGTAAATTAAAAGTTCGAAACAAATTTGACAAATAATTTTCCAAATAATAATTTAAGTATATGTAAAACGGTTCTTTTAGACTATCAAAAAAAACCATCCATAAATGTATACTCTAAATCGGCCTTAACGTTTAAAGATCTATACCCAAAGTCCAAAATTTCTGTCAGTGACTCATTTAATACCGGCCACCCAACCGACGAAGCGGCTGAATAAAAATCTAACACTAGTTAATAATTTTTAAGCCTATGATATACTTTTCCGCTCAAATAACAGTGAACCGGCCAAAAGTTTTATCGCCACGTTGTCATAATTCGCAAAAATAAGTCACCAGCCAGCGATTGCACTTAAAATAGCACGCGTTGAAATCATTGTTATCGAGAAGACAATAAAAGTGGCAACACACATTCCTTAGTTTACAACTTGAAGAGACTTGAAAATAAGCGTATCGACAGGGTTTTCGTGCTGTTCGATAATTTTATTTAGTTATTATTGATTATGGACAGAATTTGTAAGTTTAAATTTTAATTGCTATACAGGGTATTTTCTAAATATTATAAATTTCTAATAATTGTAGTATATAGATATTGTTTTGTGCCAATTTTATAATAGTTTATCTTATTTAGTGTATATAATTGTATATAAAGATTTAGTTTTTTTAAGTGCTTTTAATTCTGTAAACTATGAATATTAACCAACCTTTAACTAGTTATCCGCCTACAAAAAAAAACTCAGTTAACGTTAAAAGAACGAATAATGGTTAAAAATGTTTACCATGGGATTCGGGAACAAAATCCAGAACTAACCACTACTAAACTAACAAAAGTTTTTTCGCGTACGGTATTCAGAGTTTTAAAAGGCAAAAACACAATATTAGTAATTATTCGGATACTGGAAAATGCGATTTTTTCGCTATTTTTTGCACACTCTTTACTTTTCGATTGTTAAACATGAATTAGAAGCTGTTTTTTTGGCCGCCTCTTATAGTATTTAAAAAAATAATAATTGAATTGTTTAATTCCATTTTACGACATATTCCTTTAAATTCTGTCATTTGCACGAAAACATATTTAAAAAACTCATACTATTTTAATATTTAAATAAAAATTACTTAAAAAGTATGGAAAAAAACCTTAATTTTTAATAAAAGGTAGGTAAAACTTTTACGTCCGAATTCAACTCGAAATTCTGAAAATGTTGACCTGTTACCAAGTTGTAATAGTTTTCTTTATGACATTTTTATAAGGTATGCCAACCTTGCTTCGCTCGACCCGCAATGTTTGATCAAAAATATTCTCGATATGGAAATCCTAAATATGGAACACGAAAGACCCGAAATAGTTGTTGGATTCTACAAGCTGATGATCTCAGGGCTTTCGTGTTCCTTATATAGTGGATATTTTTGATGAAGCAATACGTGTGAATATCGTATTTAATATTGAAATTGCAATATCGGTGGTGAATTTGCAAGTCGGTGTAACTTGGATTGTCTATCGTTCTGCTTTTACATCTTTTTTAATTTATGTTAAGACTAAAATTTTATTATTTTTTTCATGTAGCAAAATAAAATCAGAGAAGGTAAAATTAAAGTAAAAAATGTATTTTTTTTTTGAAAAAACGTTGAAAAAACGCCAAAAAAACTCAAATTTGTGTTCTATGACCTGCAAAATTAAGCAAAAAAATTACATTTTTCATTAATCCGAATAATACCAAAATAATATAGGCTTGTTACTAATTTAAAGGGTTGATGAAAATGTGAGAAAATAACTTTTGCTTGTAAAAAATATTTTCATGTTTTGACGAAATTTTTTCATTTATTTTCTAAAATGCGTACGCCACTGGAATTGATTCCCCCGACCCCACACAACCCGGGGCACTCTAAAAGCGAGCGATGCGTCATTGACAGAAATTTTGGACTTGAAGTATAACATAGCCTTGTTTTTAAAGAAAATCTAAAAAATCGTAAGTTTAATCTATAAATTAATATTATCACCAAAAAAATCTAAAAAATATGGATTGAAACAAATTAAAATCATGTAAGAAAAAGACATAAAAAAGCTCCACCCTAATATATCTACAAAAATTGCTTTCAGATTTTAAAGTTTAGTTTAAAGATGTTAAGGCGAAGTTATTTTTGTAAAAGCTGAAAGTTTGCCCCATTCTCCCACAAATTTTTTTAAAAAAATTTACAGTTTTAATGGTTTTTAACAAATTCAAATTTGACTATTGCAGATATTAGGTCCAAAAGAAGGTATTGCTCATAAAATTCACCTGGTATCATTCTTCATTATCTGATATGAAACCTGCTTTCGATACCTTGGTTTCGGCAAAGCTGAACATTTTAGCTGGGTTAAATGCTTTGTAAAATAAACGTATCTACTTTGCCATGTCACAGCGGCGTGCTCGGCATACTGATGAACACACCGAATATAGTTTACAAAGATTTTGTTGGTTCTTAAAATTTAACATCAAACCAACAGTGCTATCTTTTGAAAAGTGCTGCATAAAACATAAAAAAAAAACAAAATCCGTATAGGGTGGCGTCTATTCGATGGATTTTCAGAGTATTGGGAACCAAAACTATAAGGGATAGCGCAAATCTGATGGGATGTTTTAGAGTTCGGTTTTCAAAACTGCAATTGTTAAAAAAGTACGCTAGATTTGTTTGCGGAGATATAGGACGTTTTTTTTTCATTTTGACGATTTCAGTACACCTCTGTATCTCAGTTTTTACTAGAGATAGAAAATAATTAAAAATATCAAATTGATGTAGAATTTTACATAAAATCCAGTGGCGTACTTTATTATTTTTTATCAGTTACGGTTTTAAAGATATAAACCATTTTTTTAATGGGACGCCCCCCGCCTATATTATTTAACTATTTATTTCCTAATATAATTACCTATTTATTGATACTACACATTTTATAATATTTTTAAAGAAACTGGTTATAAGTAAAAAATTAAGGAAATCATCATTACATTTAAATTTTGCACACCCTGTATAAAATCTACATTGCAATAAACTAATCAAGTTGAATACTTATATAAAAATAATACATATTATTTTTAAGTTATTAACTGAATGCCCCTTTTTTATTTATTTTTAATTTCAATGAGTTAAATACACATTTTGTTTAGTAGAATGCAAGTTAGCTCAAAAACAAATGATCACTGCAATATTTTGTATAGTATTAAAGCCAGAAATAAGATTTATATACTGCCAGCTTCTTGTGTTTTTAATTTAATTTAAATAAAACTTTTAAAAAACTAAGAAAAACATAGTGGCCTATAGATCGTTAAAAAAATAAAAACTAAACAAATAATTTTCACATTTCTTTTCACAAATTTTGTTTTTTCACAAATAATATAATTTCTTTGAAAATACGTATAAAGTGTGTAGTATTAATAAAGGCTAATTTTATTTTAAAACAATAAAACAAATAATGGAATAATATACAGGATGCCCCATTAAAAAAAGGCAACTTTTATTATATCTTAAAAACTGTAACCGAAACAAAATAATGGGCAAGCCACTGGATTCTACGTTAATTCTACACAAAGTTACCTTCTGTTTTTTTTTCTATCTTTACTTACGACCAAGATACAAAGGTGTACTGCAATCACCAAAATTTGAAAAACACATTGTACCTCCGGGACAAATCCAGTTAGCCGCAATCTGAATTCAGCGTTACAGTTGTTTCGAAAATTGAAATCGGAAATGTGCCATCAGAAATCTCTTATTGTTTACCCAATATTGTATATATAAAATTAGCATTTCTCAGTTTTTTACATGGAAATACAACCATTTTGTCGTTTGAAGTGAAACATTTTAATTTAAAGTTGAAAACCTGGATTTTCGGAATATTATTTTTAAATCGAGTAGTTTTTTCAAAATAAATATTTTTCAGTGATATTTTGGACGACTCGGCGTTTTAACCTGAAATTGTCCTATTTAAATTTGGTAAACGGATTATTAAAGCTAATTTTTTTCTACGGTTTGTATATCTTCGACTTGAATATAAATTTTGCAAAAAGTGTGAAAAACTGCTTCCAAGCAGCCAAAGCAGGAGAAATGTGGCAATGCAAACTCCTGGCACTGTACTCTAGTGGAAAAAAACTTTGGTCTCTAAAGGTTAAGAATGGAAAAAACTAGAATGAAAATTTTAATTAATGTTTTTGGCAAGAAACCAAATAGGTTTGCTGCCATTTAAACAAAAATTACTTTTTTGCGACTGTAAAAACAATCTTTTTTTCTGAGATAGTTTGATTGCATTGGTGTCTTCTTTTATTAAACTACATTATTAAATTGCACTTTAAGTTTCATATTAATACAAGCTAGAATGCTGAGTTTTAATTTATCTTATTTGCTCTATTGTAGATATTATAAACAATACTTTATATTTTAATTATATAATGTTTTGTATATAACTATAACTATTGTTATAATCCTTAATTATTTAACAACACATTACCTAACTAAAACATGAAGTTGTTATTTTTTAATATACTATACAATTATTAGCCTTTTTATTTACATGTGGTCAACATAAAGCGGAAATTTAATTAAAACATAATTAATAAATAATAGTGTTCCCCTGCATTATCTGCATATTGCAAAAATAGTTAATAAGGTAATTTTTATTCTAATTTTGATAGATAAAACAAGATCGGATTATATGACAGATAGTTTATTCTGGTTAAAGCAATTTCTTGCAAAACAAAACCATCCTTCTGGAAACGCTACGTGAACGACATTCTCATCATATGGCCACACGGAAGATCCAACCTAGACCGCTTTCGGAAGAACTAAATAGGCATTCACCATCGTATTCAATTTACACTAGAATTCGAGATTAATAAGCAGCTGCCTTTTGTTGATCTTTTAATTAACCGAAAAGACTATCCAACCATCGACTACACGGTCTACAGGAAACATACGTAAACACAAGAACACATACTTAAACGCCAAATGTCACCATCATCCGTCGCAGTTCCAGGCGGTCGGTCGCCATCACCAAACTAAACCAACATACCCCCAAAAAGAACTCAATAACATTACAACAGTTTTAAAACAAAACAACTACAAAAAACGTAATATTAGAAAAGCCATAAAACAGAACATAAACTCGATAACAAGAAAAAAAGACAATCAAACACAACACTACCTTACATAAAAGGTGTAACAGAAGTAATTGAAAGAATTTAAGGCAGCATGACATGTGCACAACTTATAAGCCATTAAAAACAATACATAAAATACTAGGCAATCCAAAAGACAAATACCTTTAGAAAGCCAAGGAGTTTGCAGCATCCGCTGCAGAGACTGCGACAAAGAATACATCGGGCAAACAAATAGAAAAATCTTAACCAGAATTCAAAAAAAAAAACAAAAACAGGGTAAAAAATAGGGAGACTACATCAGCTCTGCTCTAACATCAGCAAGAGACAGGACACACGATACATATTCAAAAGGCCAAGTAGATCACACCCATAAAGCACTATAGAACAAGAAAGCCCTCGCAATAGAAAAACGGAAAACCTTGACAAAAGAGACTGACCCATAGAACATTTTAAACGCATAGAAAACTCTAATTAAAAAATTACTGATTCCTGTAGAATTGATTATTTTTAGTTTTAGTAAATATTTGCCAGAGCAGTGATTTATTTTTGAGATAAATAAATGTCAGTGTTATTTTTGAAAGAGCGACTGACGTTGGTAACAAAAACCCAGCCAAAGAAAGCAAAAAAATAGTCATTAAGAAAAAATAAAAATGATAAATTAAGTAGTAGGTAAAAACTGTTCAATGATGTTTACTTTACAAACTTTTGATTTTATTGGGGTATAAACCAGCCAAACTTTGGAACTATCGTTTTTCGTCCATGAAGTCAAATTTTTCTAGATCAAGAGTCAACGGCCACCAAGATACAGGGTAATAAAGTTAATTTTATTTTTTTAAACTTTGGTTATAAGTTTCGCAATTATTTATTAATTTTAACGGGATTTATCCAAGGAAGTTTAAAGGTGTATGGAAGCCCAATGGTATGGCCCATTCGATCAAAAAATGTCCAGCCCAGTATGAAAATAACTGTCAGAGTTGGCCCCGCCGATTGTGCGCAATAACAAAATTCCACGAAATAATTTAATGTGTTCCCTACTTACACACTGATAAATCAGTGTGTAGTTAGGCAACACATTATACCTTTATGAGAGCCGTAATGGTCTTAGGTTGTCTAAGGTTTTTGGTGCAAGGGCGCGCGCGGCGCGTATGAAACTATATCCGCGCTGTATCGTCAACCGTCGTCGTCTTATCATTCGTCATTTTCGTTGTGGTTTGTGCCCTTTGCGCCGATTGTTTTGCTTTGTGTGAGTACCTATATTTTGTGGTTGCAGAAGTTTTTTGGATTGATAAAAACCTTCTTATTTTAGTGATTAGTGTTTATTAAATTGTGACTATAATTTTGTGTTTATTGTTTGTTAATTATAATATCGTAACAATATGATTAGAGAGGATGTATGGTTTTGTCTTGCAAATCCAAGGGTAACATACCCGACATTTTTTACTTTAGGTAAGTATTTCTTACATTTAAATTAGGTGCTTCTTATGAGACGTAACGTTAGGTAACAGAAAAATAATAATATATCAATTATGAATAATAAAATAATGAAAATTTCATAGGAAATAGCAGTGGGAAAAGTAAGGCAATCTTAACTATCTTTTAAATAATTTCAACAATGTTTTTGGGATTTCTGTGGATTAAAGAAATAAGGTTTACATTTAGGTTCTTTTTTTTCATTTAATAATTTAGTACCTTCATTTAAAGCAGTCTTTCTCAAAGTGGGAATAACGCCCCCTGTGGGGGCTGGAGCTTTGAGGGGGGCGGTAAGGGATCAACAAAAATTGGGGGCGCTGATGTGATTCAAGGGGGCGATGGGTGTTTTATATTTAGCTACTTTATATTTTAAAATAAATGAAATTAAAATGCCTTTACTACACACATCCATTTATTAGTTTATATTTTTATCTATTTTTGTATAAATATAAACTAAAGATATATTAAATATTTAATATTTTTAATGCGTTTACAACGCTATTTACATCTTAAGATATTTGGTAATAGGTATCAATCACTGAAAATATTCGTGTATTCAAGTGTCAGGTAGTCCGAAGACGTATTAAAATAGGTATATATTGTTGCGGCCAAGCTAGGGACTTGCCAAACGCGGGATTTTTTAATGTACCCCAATCTAGTAAAAAAATTAAAAAATAAATTGAAATTAGAAGATTCAATTATAGTTCACGTTTGGCGCGAACAAATATTGTGCGATTAATTTGTGCAATCCTGTGTTTAGTCCGTCAACATTCTTCGGTCCGTGTTTTCGAGGGTTTAAAAAAATACACAGCCGCGGCTCTGACCCCGCCGGCGACTGACGTGACTAGAGATGTGTCATTCGCAGGGGTTGTTCAAAAGAAAGAATCAGTGCACTGGTACAAAATTAATTTTCTGTTTTTTAATGGACTCCCAAAACTTTTTTTGCCACTTGTGATCGCTTGGATGAAAAACGAACCTAGTTTGAATGATTCGTTTCGGTCATAAGGTCACTAAGTCAGAATCGGACTCGAACTTGAAGATTCGGTAATTCGATATTTATGACGGCAAATCGGTAGTTTTTTGCTGCGGTCTGTTATATTTCGATTGCTCACATTACCAGAGGTGTATTAGGCAAACAATTTATGCGTATTGTCGGTTCGAGTCAGTTTTGGCTATATACATACTTATTTGCAGTTAAAGAACTTTTTAAATTTGTTTTAACTATTCTTTTTAACAAATACTTAATTTGAGTACAATTGTAGGTTTATCAATTATAGTTTTTAAATTTTTATTCCAAATATATTTTTTAAATAATAATTATACCAAATGAAATAAATTAAATCATTTATTTATTTAAGATTATCACATTTTTTGTAAAATTCAACCAACCTAGTCGACCGGCATCATAATAAAGGGAATCGGTTGCGAACGAATCTTTTAAGTAATTAAATCAAATAAATGGGTCCAGTAAAATATTATTGTTAATTTTGATTAAAAGATACTTTTAATATTGTAAATTTGCATTATTATTTCTCTCAATAAAAAAAAAATTTCGTTTAGAATATGGGTTTAATTAAACTTCAGGCGAAAGGCTAATATGTTATTGAGTTTTTTAAGGTAAAAAAAGGGGGGGCGCTACAAAATAACTGATTTTAAAGTGGGCGTTAGACACAATAATTTTGGGAAACCTCGATTTAAAGGATCAAATTATTAATTACTGGGCAGACCAGGCAAATTTTAATATATACAGGTCCCTCTAATTGAATGAAAGAAAGTACAATTTTATGCTAAAGTCGCTTTTTGCTTTTTCTGTATTTTTAAGAAGAAATTAGATTTTTGGTTTTTTAAACTTACATTATCAACTTTTTAAGCTCGACATACTGTAAATACACAATATTTAACGGATACTGTTACAATGGATACCTAGGTACCAAAGGTTACTAAACATTTTAACCATTGTTATTCTGTCTCATAAATGTTTGTTATTAGTGAAAAGTATATGCCTAAAAAGCAATTATAAAATTTTCACTTTTTAATGTACAACCAGAATCTTAGGATTAGATTAAACTCATTTACACTATCTTGCCCTTCTTTTATCACAAAATTGGTGATAAGTACATGAAACTATCTTCAATGTTTGAAATTTATTTTAAAAAATCTTGTTTTTATTTATTTACAAAAATTTTTGGTAAAGATACAAAACTCACAAAAATATTGACCATTTAAATAGAAGGCTTCTTTCCATATTATATCAGACGATATAAAATCCAATATTACACAATAATTTTAAATATTCTATGTTAGTATCGTTTAATAACCAACAATTTTGTGCAAAATTAAAAAAAACAGTGAATGTTTGAATTTGACATTTGATGATGTCAACTTTATAGTTAGTAACAAAGAATTATGAAAGTCCGGCTCTGACCTACTATTCATTGCGCAAACTCCACGGGGCCAACCCCCCTATTCCCGCTGCCCTGCACGCCTGGACAATTTTGTTCTACATTATTGGGCTTCCATACACCTTTAAACTTCCTTGGATTTAACATACAGGGATTTTTAAATATGACAAATTTAAATATTTCATCCATTTTAATTTAACTCATAGGGGCCGTCACCTGCACCATGTATTGTAATTTATTTATACTTGGATACTATCTTAAAGTGTCTAAATTATTTTATTAAAATAATATCTTAATATCTAATTTTTATAACAGGTAGAAAAAACAGTTATAGATATTTTTACATCAATCATTGTTTGTTAAATATAATATTTATGTTCTATCACATAAAAATTTCTGACCCTAAATCTAGCCTATGCAATAACATTCTGACCCTGTAAATAGCCACATCCTGTGGTTAGAATGTCCCGATAGTCTGACCCCTGATCTACCGCATGTAATAATTCCCAACCGCAGGCTCTGTGTTCACACGTCGTTGTCGTGGCCCGTCGTGGTTGAGCCCAGTAGGATCTTTTGGAACTGAAGCTAGAGTTGCTGGTTATCGGCAACTCTTTTGGCTAGCGTATGGAACGGGATCCGAAGCTAAGATG
Organism: Listronotus oregonensis; assembly: GCA_019359885.1. Classification (NCBI taxonomy): domain Eukaryota; kingdom Metazoa; phylum Arthropoda; class Insecta; order Coleoptera; family Curculionidae; genus Listronotus; species Listronotus oregonensis. The sequence goes on along the minus strand of JAHBCN010003512.1, from coordinate 38,891 downwards.
AACACAAGGCCAAGCCGGCTTCAACGGCGCGAGACTTGGCGAGTCTGGCTTGCAAATTGGCGAGTCACGCGCCGTGGAAATGCAAAGGTTCGCCCGTTCGCCGGCCGGCTTTCCCGTCGGTTGTCGGTAAATTTGGCACGAGTCAAAGGATAAACGAGCATCGCAGGCTCGACTTGTCAACTTGTGAATCGTTCCCACAGGAAAAGCTTGCATTGCAGTTTTCTCTGGGCGTTTTGTTGTCCACCATCGTTTCTTTCTTTTCTTTTATTTTTATTTGCTTTTAAATATTCACCGCTCATTACTATAAAAGCTGCAGGGAAGTTGCAATACGCTGATTTTGTTTTTGTTGGCGTCTCATCATTTTCCTTGATGTAAACTACTCCACTGTTTTCACCAGAATAACAATCAGTGGGTGCGTCCAGCGCAATTTAGAACTTGGCGAGTGACGTTGCAAGCTGTTCAACGCGCCGTGGGAATAGCGACGGCTCGTCGACTTGCCACTTGGCAAACTGTTTGCCAAACCGATGACTCGGCAAGTCACTTGGCAAGTCCCACGCCGTTGGAAGCCGGCTTTAACTCAAGGTGTTAGCATATCGTGCTGATGAGTGAATGACATCCTGTGCCTTAAACAGGTGTCTCTAACGGTGCCTCTGAGACATGGGGCGACCTCTCAGAGTATCTAACCTTACTGCGGTAATGCGGGGCTCTGCCGTGGTGGATTGTTACTTCCCTAGCTTCAAACAGAGAGCGGACAGAACTGCTTTCAAATGAAAAAAGTGACAAAGGTGCGCTGACGGATAAATCCGTTTCGAGAGGTGCCACTCAAGGTCACAAGCAGACAAAGGTGCGCTGACTGAAACGAGTGAATCCGTTTCTAAAGGTGCCCCTGATGTCACCGGCGCCTGTTTCACGGGGAAGGGCTAATCCATCCCGAACAAACAGGTGCTTAGGAAGGGATCCCTGAATCCAAACAGAAGGGGGACAGAACCGCCTTTATAGGGAAAAGGGTTCCCTGGCTTTAAACAGAAAGCGGATAGGACCGTTTTCATAGGGTAAGGCCGGAGATGCGGCCTCAGAAAGAACATCTGGTTCCTGTAACAAGGACCTGGTAGCTACCCACGTCACTAGACCGGGAGACGAGGGCATGACGGATCTAACCGTCTGCTCTTTGTACTCTCCAGGAGACAGGGACACCAGAACACATATTGTGCTCATGTCCGGTAGCGACACGAGTAAGAGGAGATGTAAGAACTCTCTGCCAATCTGGTATCGGATTTATTAGAAGTCTGATTCTATTGGGAAAAATATAAAAAAGGTGTGGAGGGCGTAAAAAGTCCACTCACTTTAAACCTACCTACCTACCTACCTCATGTAATAACATTATGCCACCTAAAATAGTCACATTTATCTGTATAAATTTAGAGTGTAAAAAAAGCTTTATTGTAAATTACCTTTTGTGCGACATTCATTGTTTTTCCCGCCGACTCTTCAATTGTTACTAAAATAAATTTTCTTTTTTCAAAGTACACCACTGTCCTCCTATTTGACCTCAAGATGAACGCATACCTACAGACCGAATACTTAAACCTCAAAATCTAACTAACAATTAATCCTATTTAAAAAAAAAATATTTCCACAAAAAAGAATTTGTTTAAATATCTAAATTTCCTATAAATATTTAAGAAGATAACAATATACAAAGTATTTTTAAAATGATTAAATTTTAGCAGGCCGGTCAGTCAAGTTCATTTAATTCATTTGTTTTGGTATCGGATTTAGTTAGTCACTTGTTTAACGAGGCTGTGAGTGCTGCGATGTGGTTAAAATTATTGACTGTTTTATCGACAATTTATTGTTGTTTTGAATTGGTTAACTCACGTAAGTAAAATTAAAAAAGAAACGTTTTATTAACTTACCTTCAGCAGGAACATTTTTTTAATAAAAAAGGAATTTAGAAAAACGTCGTAATTGAGTTTATCTGGTTATACCCGGGGGTGTGGAGATTTCACTTGGAGAAAGTGCTAAAATGATCTTATGTATATTTTTTAAAGTAGTTTTTTAAATTATCTCAAAATCGAGCGCAATTAACACAAAAAAATACATTTCACAGAAAATTTGATTGCATGTAAAATGAAAACGCGAAAATTTGAGATTTTCAATAAAATACACTGTGTTCCATTTAAAAATGGTAATTATTATTTACAAGTGGGGTCAACCCTATTTTTGGCCATATGTAGGTAAATAATTAACTTTTTTATTTTTTTTTAATTTTACTTGTTTTTACGGCGCATTTATGATAAAAAATGTCGTGAAAGGAAAAAAAAAAGGTTTCGATAGCTTTTTTGCCTTTTAAAGTTGAAAAAAATATTGGTTTTCATGTTTTTAAATAAAATTTGTATTTTATCTTTTTTGATGTTTTTAATATATATATATATATATATATATATATATATATATATATTTATACATATATATATATATATATATATATATATATATATATATATATATATATATATATATATATATATATATAAATATATATATATATATATATATATATATATATATATATATATATATATATATATATATATATATATATATATATATATATATATATATATATATATATATATATATATATATATATATATATATATATTTTAAATACATAAAAAATGAATAATTTGAAAAAACTTACCACAACTAACCAAAACTCATTTTGACATCAATTTTTTTTTTAATTCTTTGTTTTTAAACGTTGATTCTGAAAAAATGTAATGAAAACTTTAAGACAATGAAAATAAGTTATTTAAGATTATTTGCAAAAATAACGATTTCTTAAACTTTTAAAGTTAATGTTTTAATTGAAATATTAATTTTTTCATATTTTTGCTATCATCACCATAGATCCGCCGTAAAAACAAAGAATTTGAAAAAAAGAACATGATGTTTTGTCAATTCATCTATTTTATATGGCCAAAAATAGGGTTGCCCCCACTTGTAAATAATTACCAAAAAAATTAATAATATTTCCGATTTTTCTATTTTCCGATCGTCAGTTGTTTTTTTAAAATGCAATATCTAAAATCTTTATTAAATATTCTAAAACTTTTGTATAAACCACTTTTTTGTATTCCTTTAAATAATACCTTCAAAAGCATGCCAAATTCTAAGGAAAAACCCTGTACAGGGTTTTTCCAAGTTTGGTTTTTTTAAGTGGAACACTCTGTATATTATTATTTTTTTGGTTTTCTTACTTTACTCTTATTTTAAAAATATATATGTAGTATGTTTTTTTTTACCGTTTAATCAGTATTTTACTTAATACTAAAATAATGCATATTTAGAAACATCTAGACTGCCGAGAAAACAAAATTTAGTCTATTTATTAATCGATTACTGATTTAAATATTTGTTATAATTTAATGTAATAAATTAATAAAAAATGTAGATTGCGGTAAAAATTGTAGTAAATTTTGTTTTCTCGGCAATCTATATTTTTTAAATATGCAATATTTTTAAGTGAAATACTGGTTAAAAGGTAGTAAGAAGTATACAACATATATATTTTTGAAATCAGAGTAAAGTAAGGAAGCCAAAAAAATAATATACAGGGTGTTTTATTTAAAAAAACTAAACCTGCTATTTTTAAATACAATTCCAATGCTCTTTTGTTTTATATAATGACAAATTCTGACGGTTTAGTAAAAAAATGTTAACTCTTGTAATTTAAAGTTTCTTCTTACTCTTAAAATAAAAGCTCTGGTGGTGCTCCAAAAAATACGGAAAAACCCTGTACAATGATGTTGTCTATGTCCTTTTGAAATATTAATGACAATAAAAGCATTTAATTTCATTGTCTTATTTCTAATTATTTATACGACGTTTTGACCTGTTCTATCTCTGTCCGTTTTCAAGTGTAAACTTGCCAAAACGTTGTGAGAATAATAATTAAAATAAAGACCATGGAAGTTTAAAATTCTTTTAGTGTCTATTATCGGAAGACAATCTTCTGATAGTTATAAAACGTATCCCCAAACTCCGATCCACTTAGTTGACCAAACTCGACAAAAGAATTTTTATCTCATACAGCAGAGAAATTTTTTTATAGACACCTTGTATTTATCAGGCATCGATTGTATGCTAATTAGCAAAATTTTTTTACGTATGATATAATTTCTTAAAATTTGTTCGGGATTTTACAACCTATAATTGTTTTAGAGTGGGTTTTTGATGATGACGGATGTCGGACACCAGATCGAGGGGTTGGGAATTGCGTACCTCTGACAGAGTGCCCACCTATGGTGGAAGTATTGAAAACACTACGAAGACCGATTTCGGAAACAGCTTTAAAGAAACTACAAGCATATACTTGTGGAGTACAGGGAGCTGGAGTTAAAGTAAGTTTATGTTAAGAATTCCACAACACTTTATTTCATCAAGCTTACCAAAGAATAATAAGAAACTTTCGTCCCTTTCGCACCAATAAAGAGGACCTGGACGTCGTTATATTAGATTTTCCCACAGTTGTAAAAAAAAAGGTTTTTGTCTTTACGATTTTGGCGAACCTAAAAAATCTAGGTTGGCAAAACTGAATAAATACACAAAATATTACGCAAGACAGTCAAAAGATATTAATTTCTGAAAAACATTAACTGGCAACAAGATTAATACACATCACGTAGTAATTTTGTTTTTTGTGATTGGTTTTGTCATTGTCATCAGCAAAAACGTAATTTAGTTTATTTATAAAAATTATTTTAAAAATTTGCATAGAATGAAAAAGCTGATACTATTATTATTTTATATACAGGGTAAGTCTGTGAAGTGAGACCCCCCTTTTTTTGCCTTAACTATTTAAATTGGGAAAAATGTTTTATACAAAAATATTTTGGTTTCTGCTGGTCTATATTTTGCGAACACCGTTATGTATACAGGGTGCATCAGAAAGTAGATTTTAAATATTTTTTGGTTAAGCATATCATATCCCTATATTCAATTGTTGTCAAAATATTTGAGTTTAAAACAAATATATATATATATATATATATATATATATATATATATATATATATATATATATATATATATATATATATATATATATATATATATATATATATATATATATATATATATATATATATATACATATATATATATATATATATATATATATATATATATATATATATATATATATATATATATATATATATATATATATATATATATATATATATATATATATAAGGTGCCACAGATTCGAGTGCATGCATGGGGATCTCAGAGAGCCATCAAGAGATAAGTAAGGTTAAATTATGGCAAAGTTGCGCATTTAGGTGCCTAACAACATGCCGATTAGAAAGTTGTAAATTCCGAGTACTTCCGGAGATATCCGGAAAAAACAAATTGCTGATTTCGTTTTATTTTTCTGACGTTATTTAAGAGATATGAAAAAACAAAAGACACTTTCTCATGGCTACTTCTTCGCTCTACAAAACAGCGTTGAGAGATTTTCCATTACAACGTTTCGTTTTCGTTAGACCATCATCAATTTTATTTTTTTAAATACGGACCTAGAGTTTTTTTATTTTATTTTTGAACCTCTTATTATCCCAATTACAAAAATGTATAACATAATATTTATTAACAAATATGGAACGCCCCTATAAGAAGTTATGTGCGTTTCTTGTCTTACTCATTGTCTCTTATGGAAAATATGTTTTTTTAAACCAGAAAAATATTAAGTCTTACATCATTGTAATTGGGATTAAATTCTTAAAAAAAATGCAATAAACAATTAGTGCGGCATTTAAAAAATAAAGTTCATGATGGTTTAAGGAAAACAAAAAATGAAACCCTCTCAACCTGTTTCGTAAAGCTTAAAGAGTGGCCATGAAAGTGTCTTTTGTTTTTTCATATCTTTTTTAAATAACGCCATAAAATAAAGGCGAAATCGGAAAATTTCCCGGTTTTTAAATTTTATCCAAAGTACTGGAGTACCGGCTGCCAATCGGAAATTTAATAAAAAATTTAAAAATTTTAAATTAATAATTTAAAAAACCAAATTAATTTTTAATTTTAATTTTTAAATTATAATTTAAATTTTAATTTACTATATATATATATATATATATATATATATATATATATATATATATATATATATATATATATATATATATATTTTATATATATATATTTTTTTTTTATAATAAAAATTTTATTTTTTAAATATTTTTAATTATATATAAAAATTTTATTTTTATTTTTATTTTATTTATTATTTTTATATAAAATATTTTATATATATATATATATATATATATATTATATATATATATATATATATATATATATATATATATATATATATATATATATATATATATATATATATATATATATATATATATATATATATAATATGTATACAGGATGAAAAACTCGGGTGTGTCTAAGACGGCTACATGTTTCACCCTTGTTGGGGATGTTTACATCCGCTGGCTGTAAGCGTAGACACGACTGACGAAGATTCACCAAGACAATAAACCAATCCTTCGTAAAATCAAAGAGAAATTTAAATGACTCTGGCGCCATCTAACAGACTAATCCCAATGCAACCAGTAAAGCATAAAAAGCATATTAATACGAAAAAAATGTGAAAAGGCAGATGACACTTTTTAACATTTATACATTTTAACATCTTTTTCGTATATGCTTTATTAGGTGCATTTATTGTCTAAGTGAGTCTTCGTCAGTCGTGTCTTGGCTAACAGCGGATGTGAACATCTTCTTTAATGGAATTATCAAAAAGCATACCTCTTAGAACTTTTCAATTATTTTTTCAGTTCATTAAGAGTATATATTACATACATATATTTGTAGGTTATCAACTATCTTTTTTGAAATAGTTTAAAACCGAGATTATATGAATTAATACGACTAATCCAAAATTTCAAAAACCTACCCTTTCGAAAAAGTGTAGTAACCCTACTGTAATAAAATTATGAATGTTCTTGAATGTTCCAAGATTAGTGTAATGTTTCTTGTTGTGTTAATAACTATTAACTCATAATATTATAAGAATTGCGCTAATTGATAACAAAAATAATAATACCTATATATTGTATAATTATTTATATTCAACGATGCATTGCAACTACAACTTTGTTTGATCAACTAAATAGATTTTAAATACAGCGGTTAATATAGAAAAAAAGACTAAATAGGCTCATATTTGTGACTTTTCTTGTATTAAACAAAAATCTTAAGAATTTTTTTTCTGTAAAATCTGAAAAAAAAACTTATGCCGTATAAAAATATAATTTTTTTGATGGAATATCTCATTTATTGGTTTGTTTTTAAAAACGCCTCATTTTTTATGCATTTTAATAACAAGGATTTCCTAATTATGTTCAGTAACAACAGACTCTGTTGTTACTGAACATCAAGTGACATCTGTCCAACAAAATAACTGTCAAAAATGACATTTGCCAAGGTATTATTTCATGATTGGTTAACAGTTTTATTAAAGTGTCACTTAGATGATAAAAGTGATTTTTAATAAACCACGATAGTCACCTTTGACAAAACTATAATGGCTGTCCAACATATAAAAACTACCGAAAACACGATGCCTGTGAAATAAAATGATTCTCCTGTAAAAACCAATTGTTCTCTTTGAAATAGTCAATTTTATGATGGTTATTGTTAATCTATTTTCAAAAATCCAAAAATTATAGATGTCTCGGAATAATATACAAATTTATGCGTTATTGTTTTGATTACTAACCTATTTAGTAGCGAATGAAATCATACATATTTAAATTTTACGATTGAATGATGATGGAATTTCCAGAATGAAAAAAACAAATAAAAGAAAAGAGAGGACGGAAAATAGAAAAATTGTTAAACCATAACAAATTAATTATACAAACAATAAATTAAGATAGCAATAATATTTAAACTAGATAATATAGAAGACGGTAGGAGGAATCGTAGGATTCATTTCCAACGTAGAGCCCTAAATATTGATTTATAAAACGTAATTCTTTTAAAAGTACGACACAAATTGTAATTAGTTTTTTTTCACTATAGAAATTGAAAAGTTTAATGTCAATTTAAAAATTTTCGAGAGTTTTCAGAACGCCCAATATCAATTCTTTACTCATTGTCTTATCAATACATTTAGATCCCACCTTGATTACTGCTACTTTGTTGCAGTTACCAGTCACGAATTTATCTCTCCCTTTATCACTACCGAATTTTACTCATGTCTAAGTCATTTTTTTTACAATCAGCTGGATAATACTTGCTTAATTCTTCACTTTACATAGAATGAGTTTTATTTAAATTAACACAGAACTATTTGACTAATTTTAGTTAGTTACAATATGTACCTTTGTACAAGATCTTATATCTTTACTTGTATACTGAAGAGAAATGCCACAAAACATTTTTGCTAGCAACAAGAAAGTATTTTTAACTACAATGAAAATCAAATTTAAAAAAATTGGGGAAAAAAATTGAAACTCCCCCGAATTGCGGAAAAAATTTTTGGGGCCCGGGTTTGGGGGGAAAATCGAAGTCCTACTACTGAACTAAAAATTAGAATTTTTTTGAATTTTCCCGAAAGACGGACCATGGTTTACAGAAAAACTCAAAGTCTTCGTTTTAAACCGTGTTGCCTTTTTTACTTAGAGAGCCACCGTACCCCAGATGCGACCTTTTTTTGGGGCGAAATCTAACCTTTGGGGGGGCCACCTCCAACACGAAAAATGTCGATATGTTCGCGTTGCAAGCGCGAGGTTTTATTTTTTTCTTTATTTTTTAAAGAAAAAAAAAAAAAATAATATTACAGGGACTTTTCACAATATGCCAATATTTCCAAATTGACTACAATTATAAATTTTAGGTTTGTTGTCCTTCGGGACCTATAATTTTGGAACCAACTAATACCCCGATTCGAAATGGAGAAGAACCTCCTGATGTCTCGAACCATAGAAATCTGCATCTCCTTCCCACGAGTTGTGGATATCTAAGCACAGACGATAGAATTGTTAATGGTATAGATGCTTATCTTAATGAGTTTCCTTGGATGGCGCTTTTACGATATAAGGGAGGTAGGATTGTTATTATGATTATAGTATATTTGCAAAAATATAATATCGATCATTGGTATTTGTTCAGATTTAAACTAACAAAAAACCAGTCATTGAGCGACGGTAGCAAAAAAAACCATTAAATATCCTTTTCTAAAACAAAACAATTTTTTCGATTAATTTTTTTTAAAAGGTTATCAATAGGGAAGTTGTCTTTATAATTTTTAGTTTTTGGAACAAATGTAATATTTTTTTTTTGAAAAAAATTTTTAAACGTATTTGGGGAATTGAATGTTTATTTGGGAAAAATAAAAACGCGGTCAGCTCCCCAAAAAAATTTTTGATGGTTTTTTTTCAAAATGAATAAATACTTAGAATGTGCAAATTTTATAGTATTTCAATTTCTTAAGCCCGACTTTAAAAAGAATAAAAGGAATTATTGTTAAACCCTTTTATCCCCAAAATTTATATAAACCTTTTAATTTTGTTACCGGAAGGTTGCTGTTTTGTCCAACGTGCCCAACAAAAAACGGGAAAAAAAGAAATGTCAAGTTCGGGATCTCGTTTTTCAACATTTTAAATATGGCAACTAAGATCTTGGGCCATAATCGCATCCCATTTTATCGACGGTTTTGTGATTCTTTGGCTTTTTATTTATTTTTAAAGTGTTTTTATTTTACATTTTCTAATATTATTTTATTAAATAAGTAACTAAGGCCGGAAAAAATGATTTTTAATTTTTTTTTAATAAAGTTATAAAAAAAAAAACATGTTGTTTTTAGTAATGAAAATAGGTTATTTGTGTTTGTTTTCAAAAAAAAATTAGTTAGATTTTAGTAATTTCAGATTACCGCAAATTAAATAAAATTAGAAAATGTACAATCGGTTTTTTTGTTAATAAAAGACCCATTTTTATTTTAAACCCCAAAAAAAACTTAAGCAAAAGTTTTATTTTTACTACATTTTTTTTTTAAAACAATATAAAAAAAAATAAAATAATACATAAAAACATCAAAAAAAAATTTTTAATTATATAAATCTTAATTAAAAAATTATATATTTTCAAAGAAGATATTTTCAGTAAAGATCCAAAAATTTACTACCCATTATTTATAAAAATATAAAAAAAAATTTTTAATGTACCTAATATTACTTACTTAATTTTTTTTTTGCTGTGCCATCTCATTTAGAGGTAGGCGCCCACCTTAATAACTTACCAAACTCAATGTACCCCAAAATGAAAAAAAAGTTACTATAATTTAAAATATCCAAGATGTTAGCTACTCCTTCACCTGCAAAATAAACAAAATGCAATGTTAGTATTTGATACATTGTCATTAATGATTTTACCAGAGGATACCTGAAAAATAAAAAAAAAAATAATTTTCTCAAAATTTTAACTACTCATGATCTAATTTAGGTGAAATGAATTGTAAATAAATAGAAATAATATACATTTTTCACTAAAAATAAATAGTTACTAACACATTTTATTACAATTCCAAAAATACTGTAAAATCAAACAAGCCGTAACCAGACAATACCCATAATTTGACAATATCTGACTCTTTTGAGCCTTTTGACATTTATCCAATTGGTAATAGGTAGAAAAAAAAATTTATATCAGAAAATACTACATTATAAAATTATTACTGATTAGATATTTTAAAAATAAATAACCCCTGATTTCAAAAAAGTATATTTCTTTATCTGAATTAAATATTATACACCCCGTATAAGTACTGCATGACAGTCACACTGTAACGTATTAAAGTTTCCTATAAAAAAACAACAAATTTCTGAAACACCCTGTGTTTAACTACAAAAATCTAAGGTTCTCTTCACTCTTCAATATGATTTTACCAATATAAGGTTTGATAGGTGCCGCCTCAATATCGTTTAATAATTTGCAAAAAACTCATTGGTAAAATCATCTTGAAGAGTGAAGAGGGTTGTAATTTTTGCAGTCAGATAAAGGGTTTCCATTAAAAATTACATAATTAATCCCACCTCACCTACTTAAATCATGAAAAGAAAAACAAAAAAAGGATTTTCTTTCATTATTATAAACACTCAAGGCAATAAGAAGTTAAAATGACCTTAAGACATGCTTAATACTCTTTTAAAGCTATCTACTAACATTTTACCACCACTAACTGTTAAACAATTCCTAAGCACTTTTAAAAACCATATTAGATTATAATTTGCAAACAGAAAAACATGCTAAGTATCTATCTCTCTGCGGAGTATCTCAAAAATTTGTTCGAGCATGATTAAAAAACTTACCATATGAATAACAAATTCAAAAAAGATAAAGCCTTTGTTTTGTAGATAAAGGTAAGAAAAAAATAATAATTTACGTATTTTAAAACAAACCTGCTACAACAGATGGATTTTTTCCTGGAATTTTCTGTCCTGAAAAATTAAGTGTGGTTAGAAAAAGTTTATCCATCAACATTTATTAATTATGTCGTGTAAAAAGTGTTTAGATTTTTAAAGCTAGTTACATATTATAATACTTACTTAAATTTAGAAAAAATATATGAAAATTTCTGGTTTAAATCACGTTTTAATCGGCAAGCATGTCTAAACGACAGATAATGAAATAATAGTAGTGCGCATACCCAATGGCCGGAATTATTTTACTTTTAGAAAATAAGAAATAATGGTTTTTTGTATATACAAAACCTGAAAATATATACTGTTATGGACCTACATAAATATATAAAAAAAACTAATCGTAGAATAAGACATTTACATTTTAATTTTAAAATATAAAATTTCATAATTCAATTTTCCCGCCCACCCGAGATCTTCTGTTGCCAAATGTTGTCTGTGGACAATTTTGCTATTTTAGTGACAACCCCCCGTGTCCAACGTGTGAATCGAAAAATTTGCACGGGTCAACATTGGGACAACGCAATCCACAGGTTGGTCGAGGATAGTGATGGGCATAATCGGATTATTTTAAGAATCGAATTATTGAATTATGAATGATTTTAATAATCGGAATAATTGATAATTCAAATTATATAATTATTTTATTTTTTTAATCGTTTGAATTTTAAATTCTTGATTTCTGAATGAATATGTAACCCGATTCCGATGTAACTAAACACAAACACTAAATATTATATATAGTTTGTCGAAAAGGTCCGGAATCGTCTTGATAATTCGTCAACGGGGATCCTGGACTTTTTTGACACTGTATAATATATATTATTATTATTATTATTTTAGTAAGTAAATTTTCCATTTGCCATAATTTTTTATGGTAATTTTTTACTTACCGGGCCCACGGCTGATTTTACTGAAATTTTGTATACCGGGGATTTTTGGGGCGCTGATCACGAATCTGAAGTCATATTTTGCGACCCAAAAACCCCTGTATACAAAATTTTAATAAAATCGCCGTGGGCCCGGTAAGTAAAATATAACCTTTTTTATAATTAAGTTGTCCTCTCTATTTACATAAATATATACTTTACTATTAAAATATTAAATCTTATTCATTACTACATGTTATTATTTTTTTTTCGCGACGCGTAATCAATTCTGTGGAATCAGGTTATTTTTTGTAATTCAAATTAAATCTGAATGATCGCATGATAGCGATTATTTCAGTAATCGGATTATCGATTGTTTTTAATTCGAATTATCCCATCACTAGTCGAGTAACATTGGGCCCAACAATGGGCCAGAGTGTGAAGCCGGCCTAACCCAAACAAGTGCTCAAAACAAATTTATACAATGATGACTGAACAGGGTCATATTTATGTAAAAAAATGTAAAATGTCTCGTGTATTTTTTCCGGTAAAATCTAACAAAATACTTAAGATGAAAGGCTTGGTAAAACATGTGCGGAATAGATACTCTTAACGAGATTACAGCTTTACCAAGAGTGTCATCATGTACCAAGAAGAAAAAAACTGAACCATTGGCTTTCTTCGTGCTTTAAGAGCACCGGTAACTTTTTACTTATCGGGCTCACGGCGATTTTACTAAATTTTTCTATACTGGGGTGTTTTGGAGCACTGATCACCAAAAGTCAAATTTTGTCGGGCCTAACTTTAAAACCTTCACAAACGTTCCTAAATTTTTTTCTTAAAATCAGTTACACCAAAAGTGTAAGATTTTATGGTAAAACATTTATTATTTTTAAGGATAAAGTTATTTTTACGTTTCTTTAGTCGTTATTATTAACAAAAAACACCACTTAAATAGAAATTTTTTCTTTTAAAGAGTCATCAAAATTATATTGGGATTTTTAAGCAGTGGTACAACAATGAAGTGGGAAACAATAAAAAAATGCCTATTTATCAAATTTGAATTGTAAAAAAAATGTAGTTAAAATAAACGACATTTATTTTGTTTGTTTTCAAATAAGAGAATTTTGTCAACTACCTATGTATATATATATATATATATATATATATATATATAATATATAATATTATATATATTATTATATATTATTTATATTATTATATTTTAATAATTATATATATATAATATATATATATATATAATATATTATATATTTTAAAATATATATATATTTTTTATATATAATATTATATTATATATATATATATATATATATATATATATATATATATATATATATATACATAAATTATGCAATTGGGATTGGAAACCGTAAGAGAAGAAGTCGGTTAAATTATGGCAAAGTTTTTATTTGCTAACTAACCATGTCCACTTTAAAAAGTTGCAAAATTCCGAGTACTTCCGGAGATATCGGGAAAAACCGAAACTTTTTTTTGTTAAACCATCATCTACTTTATTTTTTTAAATACGGACTTGGGTTTTTTATTTAATTTTTTGAACCCCTTATTATCCCAATTACAAAAATGTATAACACTTAATATTTATTAACAAAATATGAAACCCCAATAAGAAATGATGTGCGTTCCTTGTTAACCATTGTCTTTTATGGAAAATATGTTATTTAACAGAAAAATATTAATGTATACATCATTGTAATTGGGATTATAACTGCTTCAAAAAAATGCAATAAACAATTGGGTGTCGTATTTAAAAAATAAAGTTGATGAGGGTTTTTAACGAAAACAAAACGTCGTACGGAAAATCTTTCAACGCTGTTTTAGAACTTAAAAAGTGTAAAAATGTCTTTTGTTTTCCTTATCTCTTTAAATAATGAAAAAAATAAAAACGAAATCGCCGAATTTCAGTTTTTTCCGTATCCCCGGGAAAATTTCCGAAATTTTACAACTTTCTAAAGGCATGCTGGTAGGCACCTAAATGCGCAACTTTGCCATAATTTAACCAACTTCGTATCTCTTTGGTTTCCAGATCCCCCGCCCGAATCCGGCACCCGTATATGTTTATATGTATATATATATATATATATATATATATATATATATATATATATATATATATATATATATATATATATATATATATATTTTGTATTTATATGTACTATTATTAACTCAACTTCTAAACAAAAACCTTGTAATCTAAGTGCAGAAGTCTTTATGCACCTTTATCATAATGCACCTTACACAGAAAATTAAAGTAATGCTTGTACTTGGATTAAATGCTTTTTTATAGGATTTTTTAGTTTCTATTTTAAAGATTTTTTTTACATTCGATGCTAAGAAAAACGATTTAAATTTTTAAATTGGCGTCTTTTAGTTGTACCAAATTATCTGTCTAAAAACCCCAAGATTATTTCGTTGATTTTTTTAAATATAAAATAAAATGTTTGAATGTATTTTTTAGTAAAATTAAAGTGGAAATTGGTTTATTCTGTAAAATAAAAGGTGTTTTTTCATAAAAATCATTTAATTTGGCTGTGACCAGTTTCAAGAAAAAGAAATTTTAGGAAAGTTTGTCCATAAGAGAGGTAGATGTGTATGTGTATAAAAAATGAATTAAAAAAAAAGATCATTCCAAAATAACATTTTCACGGCTTCCATCAGTGGGGTATGCTCAGAAGGGCCAGGGAGGAAGGTCCTGACCTTCCACTTTCTAAAACATACAAATAATTTCGGGAGGTAATTTAATATTGCGCCTATATTGTTTCATGAAATCAATCAATCAATATCCGCCACTCGCTTCCATATTACTGTTTTTAAATCTAATCAAATTTCTCTAGACACTGTTTAAAAAATTGTGGCAAACTCCCCGGTAAGTAAAAATTATTCGTCTAAAATTGACATAAAACTGACATATGAAGGACATAAAAAAACTTTTTGTGTTGCAGTTACTTTTAATGAACTTAAAACTACTTTTCAGAAATAAATAATACAAATGATAATCTAATAATGTAATCAGTAACTGCCAATTTATCAACTAGACGTTTCGTTGTCGTTACCGTTCCGTCTGCCGCCCATAGTCGAACGATGGCGACTGCGTTTATAAATGGTTGTATTAACTTGCAAACGAGAACTGCAACAGTAGCGAAAACAAAACGTCAAGTTTATAAGGTGACCTTAAAGGCGCCGACCTTTGTTAACATGCATTTTTTTAGGAAAAGGTTTGGGCTTCAATTGCGGAGGCACAGTTATCAATAAAAACTATATACTAACTGCTGGACATTGTATAAGTGGTACAAAATCTGAACTGTAAGTAACTTGTAATACATGTGTTTTTTTAACGCAGAAAATTATGCAGAATAAAGATGAATTTCCGTCTGCAGTTAATCCAATCTCGTAATTATTTTTTAAATCCAATAATTGTTCTCGTGTATTTAAAAAACTATTAAGGAGTATTATTTAAATAAGTTCAAAGAATAATAGTTACACTATATCAAAAGATAATCTCTGAGTATGCAAAAATAATAAGGGAATAGCAGGAAATCTTTTAATAATAGGAATAAAGATTTATTACATAATATTAAATGCCAAATTATGCCATTTATTATTTAAACATAACAAATAATACGTATTCTTAATGCAAAGGTTATAATTATTTTACCAGTCCCTATAATATGAAGGATAACTTTTTTATTTTGACCCACTCAATACTGAATAATTAGGAAATTGTATGGGGTTCGCACAAGTTTGTATTTTTTTTTCTTATTTAGATCACAATAAGTATGAAATTATATTACCACAAATTAAGCCACTTTTTTCAGAATTTCCAATTTAATTTTATATTAAATTTAAAAGCAAGGGTTGTTTTTAGAATAAAAAATATCCTTTTGTGTCATTTGTCTTTAATTTACACCACTGTTGATAAGTGGAACTCAACCGAATACAAATAATTTTTTGGTCAGTCTTTTAGCTTTCAATAAATTAATGCTGGGGTACTACCGAGCTTAGTAATAATACTACCTTTATTTCTTCTTCCATCAACAATCTTCTTTTCTTCACAATCAGTAACATCCATAGTTTTGCGGGTAATAGTACCTGTCAATCTAATTTACAGTTTCTCAAGTCTGTCTCCAAGCCTGATTTCGAAAACAAGCGTGGGATCATGCGGATATCTCTCTCGCAGGATCTTTATTCTTGAATTGGGATCCAAATATCTTAGACTATAAAGTCTGTGGCTTCCCAGTTTTCTTTCTAATCGACGTATTACGTATATCAGTTATTATAGGTCGTTTAGCTGTCACCAAGATAATGCTAAGGTTTGGGCTTAGTACTAGCACCAATCCTATTTCTTCTTCACAACAACCATCTTTTTTCTACAACAATCTCATTTATAGTTTTGCTGCTTCTTGTATTTAGTTTTTCAAACAACAATCTCATTTATAGTTTTGCTGCTTCTTGTATTTAATTTTTCAAACCAGTTTTTATGTCGAAATTGGAAAACAAACCTCTAGAGAGGCCAAAAGCTTTCAACTTTGTTCCTTTCTTTATTTTTAGAGCACCCAGATTCTGAAACCTACTTCCTGCAAAGAAATTTTCTTACACTTTAACTTTCATATCTTTAAGTCCCATGTTAATAACCCGCCTCCTAGTTTATTTAATTCACAGATACCCATTTTAAATATTTTACTTATTTCATTCAAATTAAAATTATGGCATTACAATTTTATTGAAGTATTTTTTTTAGGACTTTAATAGAACACGTTTAATATTTTTTGCTAAGGTAAAAAATAATACTAAAATATTGGACTTCCATCGTCTTTATTTGTTAACAACGTTTTGATTAGTGATGTATCTCCAACCGTTTCCAAGTGATAACTAAAAACAATATGACACACTAGTAGAACGCACCACTCTGCCGTTGGATGGAGTGATAGAGTTGTTGGAGCTGTGCCTCTGCAGTTTTTACTTTTAAGTGAAAGATGAGCACTATGCGCAGGATGATGTACTTCCCATAAGCCCAGGGCTCTCTCCAGTGGTAGCAAATATTTATATGGGGTGGTTTGAGGAACACGCGATTAAAACTTTTATTGTATGGACAGGTAATGACGAAGAACTCGAAGTTTTTTTAAACATCTAAAGTTCCTCCGACCTTGTATCAAATTCACAATGGAACGGGGGCAAAATTCGGCTCTACCTTTTCTCGATGTTCTAGTCAAACGTCAAACGAAATAATATACATATACAAACCTCGATATGCAGAAAACTTACCCACACTCAACAATATTAACAAAATAATTTTAATCACTCTAACGAAACGAAACAAGGGGTCATACATACGCAATGCCCTTATGTAACAGGGATCACTGCAAGATGAAGAAAATAATATAATCAGAGATCTTAAGCAGAACAAGGAAACAATCGACAAATATCAAAATAAGACAAAAAACTCTAACTTGAACAAAACTCCACAGGACCAAGGACCATTCCGTAGGAAAGAAACTTCGGAAAAGATCCGCAGAATCGCAAAGCATTTTTATTAAGACGAGACTGGACAAAAATGTTACAAATAAGGTCTGTATCCACCAAATTCCTTGTAAATGTGGTGAAGATAAATTGAGAAAACAAAAAGACCACTCGAAATTAGAGTTAAAGATTACAAAAAACATACGGAACAAGGTAAAAGTCAGGGATTGCCGAACACGCATGATCAAAACAACGCCGGATACAATGGTCGGAAGCAAAATTTTTTCATGAATAAACCCACTGGAAGAAACGAAAAGTTAAAGAAGCTGCAATAATTGTAGCCTAGTATCGACATTCCGAAAATCTGACATCCGTTGCTGAAACGTGAAAAATGGGCCAAACTTCGGTGAACAGCGGATAGTATATAAGTCGTAGCTTTTAAGACTAGTTTTTAGTTATCACTGGAGAAGGGTTGGAGATACATCATTAACCGAAGTGTTGTGTATTAATTAACAAATAAAAACAATGGAAGTCCAATAGTTTGGTGTTATTAAATTCATAATATTGTCTAACACTTTCAAGAAAAGGTAAAAGATATCTTATATAAGTATTTAACGCACAAAGATACTATTGATTGAGACATTGAACGCGCGAGCCTAGAGGGCATTAAGGATAGAGATCATTTATCACCAATTAATTTCCTAATTAGTTCTGCGATCGTTTTATTACTAAATTTTGAAAATGTAATTTTTCTTTATATTTTTCAGGGATATATTTTGGTTTCGGTCAATCAATTTGAAAATTGTTTTAATGGTTGTTATTGCCAGGCGTTACTAGGGGCACTAGTAAACCCCAAGGTGACGTCTAAGCTGACATGAGAATGCTAAAAAGAACTGGAGGTCCTGGGAGAACGCTACAGGGTAACTCTCCTGTGGGTACCAGGACATTCGGGAATAGACGAAAAAGCGGATGAGCTAGCGAGACATGGATCATCCACACCATACTTTGGACCAGAACCTGCCTTTGGAGTGACCAAAACCACAGCACGAGGGCAAACCAGGGAATGGATCCGAAACAAACACAAGGAATACTGGGAGAACCTCGGTAGAATAAGACATGGAAAGGGCTTCAAAAGAGGCCCATCCAAAAGAACGAAGAAATAACTATTCAGACAAAGTAGGAAAAGACTTCGCACAGTAGGGTTGCTAACCTAAGAGGACACCTACACAAGATAGGGCTCATACAATGGGGACCTAAATTGCAGAATGTGCGATAAGGGGGAAGAAACAGCCTACCGCATACTGTGTGAATGTGAAGAGTTAAATCACAAAAGACAGGCATTATTTGGGCAACCGACAATGAGCCCACAGGAATATATATCAACCAACCAGTCTAGGGGATTATACAGACTTGTAGAAGGAAAAAGACTAATGGGAGGATTGGTATAAAAGACAATGGGAGATTAGGCACAAAGGCCCAAAAGGCTGCGCTGCCTCCGGTAGTGAAAGACGGCTCACAGGAAGAAGAAGAAAAGAATGGTTGTTATTCGAATTGCACGGTTTTAAATAGGCTCTGTGTTTTGTTTTGTGCATATTTCGTTGCATATACTATAATCGTTTATCAATAGAAAACCAAGCGATAATAAAAGCTATTGATGAATAATTTTCTTTACGTTAATAATACTCATAATTAAATAATCGCCAAAAAAGTTTAATTGAGAGTGAGAATAATTTAATTAAATACATTGTAGAAAAGAATATTTTAAAAAAATGGCACTTTTGTTAGGATACGTTTATTCTGCATCACCAATAAAGCAAAGTCAATATTGAAAAGTCAAATTGTAATAAAAAAATTAATTTTAAAAAAATATACAATATTTTTACAAATACTTTATTTAAATTTACAAACTTCATATTATTTTCTAATAGTGTGTCTGTACGCGTAGGAGAGCACAACATAAAAACCCAGCAGGATTGTGAGGTAGTGAACAAGACAAGAAAATGCAATCCGCCCGTTCAGGACCTTAATATTGAAAAAATAATTCCACATCCTCAATTTGGGACAAAATCGTTTTTAAACGATATTGGTTTAATCCGAGTTTCCACTATAAATTTAGATGTAGGTAAGTACGAGAACCAAAATTTGGTAATTTGGAAAAGAAATACTTTTAATATCATGATTTTAATTCGCTTTTTAATTATTAAGTTATGATTAAGCAAAATAAGGTAAGGTGGGTGGACCATGGACGGCCAAGCTCTTTGCAAGGCCAATTAATAAAAAGTCGTAGTTGTTGCCATACGACGACCTTCTACTTACACTAGCACTAATCGAATTCAAGGACACACACATGGCAGCGAGTTGCTCGCGCTGGTATTTTGTCAATGTGGCCCCTTACTTTGTCGACCGCGGACGTCGTCGTTGAAATGTTAATAATCGCGAAAAACGTCAGTTTTCGAGTAAATAAACCTTTTTTTTCTTTAAAATGATATATAAAGATTTGCTATGGTACTAAAGAAAAAAATTACTTTATTTACATTGTAGTTAAAAAAGCGGCCAATGGCTCCTTGCAACGCCGATCAAAAAAATGTATAGTTGGCCTTGCTAGTGCACAGTGGCCTTATAAGGAACATCTAGGACTTCCGAAAATTTTAAAATTTAGTTTTTAGTTTCATATACCTAATGTAAACAACCAAAATGTATTTAGCAAGCCTAGTATCGATATTTTAAATACCTGACAGCCGTTGTGTATCAATTAATAAATAAAAACAATGGAAGTCCAAGATTTTAGTGTTATTGAAATCATAACATTGTCTAATACCTTCACAAAAAAAAAATTAAATATGTACTTAATAGCATTACAATATGTTTTCGCAATGGTCTTCTTAACAACATAAACTTCTCCCATGAGTATAACAGTCAATTTACTTTGGTTTTTAGTAAATGCCAGGCCAGTCTGTTTACCATTAGGAAGAGAAAGAACAAATCCCTTTAATACGGTTACAGTCACTGGTTGGGGAGTGACCAATACAGAAACTGGTAAATATTAACTTTAAACTTTAAAAATTAGTAACAGTTCTGTTTACAGGATTCTAAAAAATACAAATTTGACTTTTGAAAAAATGTAAGACAATTGTGGAACTGTCTCCTGTGAATGTTAAGACATGCAAATCCTAATACTAAAATTAAATTTTCAATTATAAACCCGGCCGTTCTTTGATTTGCTTAGATGTTATTTTATTATATTTATTTGTGATAAAAATTTACCGATTTTTTTAAGGACAGACCAGTGACATTCTTCAAAAAGTAGGACTTCCAGTTTCCGACAAGGCCACTTGTGCGAAAACTTACCAGGCACACAATATTAAACTTGGCAAAGGACAAATTTGCGCTGGGGGTGTTGAAAGCAAGGATTCGTGTCCAGGGGATAGCGGAGGACCGATGATGGTAGCCACGATTGACGACAATGCCAATTCAAAATATGTTCAACAGGTAAAAATTATAAATCCATTTATTAAAAAAAAAAAAAAGTATATTTTAGACTTTATAATCACCACTTCAGCCAAAGCCTGCCTTGCTACAGTTCTTTACGTCACTTTTATCACACACCTTATTTCTAGTTACCTTTTAACCTTTCGTAGAATTTGTCACGTTACAATTGACACAAAGAAATTTTTAGAATAGCTTTACCAGTTTTAAAAAAACATTTCGGCATTTTTTCAAAAATGCAAAAATTACGTGTTCATATCAACGGAGAAAACTTTTCCAGCCGCGGGTGTTATTTCAACCGCACAGACAGCTGTCCTGTTCGTCCTTCGCCTCCTGACGCACGGGCTTCGCGATCCGACCCCTTTTTCTTTCTTTTATTTCATGCGCTTGTTTTTTAGTGCGCCAAATCTCGAGTCTGATAGATGCGCTACGTCAAAACGAGTTTACGAAACCATGCCAAGAAGTTATCTTTCTTTGCGCTAGGGTTCCGCGACTGTCTTAATTATTTTTAGATTGTAAAAAAAGAATTTGATTTACACTTAAGCGGTGTTGTTAAGATTATATGGAAATTTTTACTGGTTAAAATAGATTTTTATTTTTTATAAAAAATTAAAAAGAAATGTTATTCTATCTATGGCTATGGTAAAATAGCTTTCATGTTGCTAGATCTGTTTCTGCAACACCCATAAAAAATAATGGTTTCCACCTCCCCAATGAGTCGTACCTATAAAGGATATTGAAAACTTACCCCAAAAAATTTGTTAAATAAAATTCGTTTTATTTAGTAGCGATCCATTTAAGGTGGTAATTACCCACTTCTCCGCTTCGTCTCTTAATTTAATACTGAAATCGAGACATTCTTGGACTGTCACAAATTGTTTATTCCTAGTACAAACATTTGTATTTACTTTTTATTTTAGGGAATTGTTTCTTTTGGACCTAAATATTGTGGAATTTCTGGGTATCCAGGAGTTTACACATTAGTAAGTTATTACATGGATTGGATTTTGGACAACATAAAGCCCTAAAAAAGCCATACAGCTTTAAAAGGGCTACGCGAGAAGCACACATACTTAAGACTGGATATGAACTATATTAATTTAAGTATTTATATTATAATAAAATAGGTAAAATTAAAACTACTTAATTAGGATAATTTAACATAAGAAAAACATATGGTCATAAAATTAAAGTTATTAATTAGCACGATTTTTGTTTGCTTTATTCCTCCAGCACAAATTACAGAAGCTAAGACTAACTTAAGTTCTCATACTAAAAAAAATTTGGAATTTTTTTTTCAGTTGTCAATTTTTTAATTATTTTCTTTTTAATTTAAAAATCCAACAGTTGATAATATTTTTTTTTGAATTGTTTGTCTTTACACGTAGAAATATGAAGCAAATCACTAGAAATTGTTAAACTTAAATGGATGCGTTTTATTGACGAAAAAGTTAAAAAATCCCCTTTTTTATTTTTAAAATAAAAATTAACACCAATTTTTTTGATTTTTCTTAAAAGATTCATAAATCCGCCCTAAAATAGAACAAAAAAACATGACAATATCTCTTTTTTCGATTTTTATGGCCAAAAATATGGGAACCCCACCAATGCACAATTACCAAAATTTTTAGTTATCATACAAAAGAAAATCCTGATTTATCATAATAAAATTATGCCAATATACCATACTAAAAAATCTTAAGTTATCCCACTGAAAAAGAACTCGAATTATCATGCTAAAACCATCTTAAGTTATTATACTAAAAGAATCTCAATTTATCATACTAAAAAATTCTAAATTTTTATACTAAAAACATTAACTGATCATACTAAAAAAACTTAAGTTATCATTTTAAAAGAAATCTAGTTGCCATACTAAAGGAAACTTAGGTTATTATACTAAAAAAAATCTTAAATTATCATACTAAATAAATCTCAAGGTATATTAGAACAAAAACAAGATATCATAGTAAAACTATCTTGTTACCACATTAAAAAAATCTAAAGTTATCATACTAAAAAAATTTCTCAAATTATCATGCTAAAAAAATCTCAAATTATTATAATAAAAAAAATCTCAAGTTATCGCATTATAAAAAAAACGTAATTTAACAAGCAAAAAAAATTAGATTATTATAAATCTTAAGTTAGTACGCTTAAAAAATTAAATTATCATACTAGAAAATCTCGAGTTACCATACTGAAAATTCTCTTAGCCTTTTGTTATATTTTTTTAATTTTTAGATAAAAAACAAAAAATGTAACCAGTCCAATTCAATGGATCTAATAAAGCAATAATCGATTAATCGATATTTCGATATATCGATAATATCTATTAGTGATGTAACGAATGTCGTTTTTTGAACATTCGCGAATGCAAATGCGAATGCAAATATTTGCTACCGACATTCGCGAATGCGAATGCGATTATTCAGTCTTTGTTCAAATTTGCGCCACAAACTAATAAAATTATATAGAAGATTTTGATTACATTGCATTGTATATTTTTTGTCTTATAAGTTTTAATGAAAATTTAATTATTTAGCTTCATTTCCCAAAGAAAAGTAAATAAATAAATCATACCAAATGATAAAGTGAAGACTGATAATGTGAGATTAAGTTACTTTTTCTTGTAATAAAAAAATAAGAAATGAATGGATTTTGATTTTTTTAGCCCACTATTATCTTTAAATTGTTTTTTTTTTCTGTTATTTATATTCGCAAAACATTCGCAGAAATTTTGCGAATGCCAATGCAAAAATATGCGAATATCCTCGATTCCAAATATTCGTTACATCACTAATATTTATTATATCGATATTCAATATATTCTTTTAATATCGCCCGGCCTTACTATTTAATACTTATTTACCGTGACGACGCGACGCCCCTGGCCTATGCAGTGCGACCTAGAAAGCCTCCTGCAGATTTGCAGAAAGAAGTTATTTTGAATGCGTTCAAGAGCAAGCAAACAAGTTATGTCACTGAACTTAAACTTGTTTGGATTTTTATCAATAAAGTTTATTCATTAATAGTAGGAAACACGTTTCGCATCATATGGGTCCACAGGGCCGTAGCAAGAATCGGGGGAAAGCATTGAGAGTAAAGCAGGGAATTAAATGCTAAAAGAGGCAAAATACAGGAAAATTTTAAAAACTTTAAAAAAGAACTACTACTGCTACTACTACTCCATGGCTCTACAACCCGGGGTGGGTCTTGGCCGACTGTACTATTTGTCTCCATCGTTGCCAATCCCGATTTTTCATCAATGCTGGGTCGTATGCCATTCCAATGGACCTTAGATCTGCTTTGATGTTGTCACGCCACCTCATTCGGGGACGCCCCAGAGGTCTTTGCCCCATTGGTGCCCCCTCCCATGCAAGCTTCACTATCCGTGAGTCAGACTGCCTTTGCACATGACCCGCCCATTGAAGCCTTCTCACCTTTATCTTTTTCACAATATCTGGATTTTTGTATAATTCTGATATTTCTTGATTGATTCTTACTCGGTACTGTAGTGTTACGGGGCTTCAGGGTCCAAAAATCTTGCATAGTACTTTTCATTCAAAAATTTTCAATTTCCGTTCGTTATCCTTGGTCAGGGCCCAGGTTTCGCTAGCATAGTGTGGGTCTTTTAACGGTTTTGTAAATAATGATTTTTGTTCTTCGTGAGATGTTTTTCGATGCTAGTACAAACTTTAGTGCATAGAGACATTTGTTACCACTTTGAATTTTAACTTTAATTTTTCTGTCAGATTGTTATCCTGAGAAATTGTGGCTCCTAAATACTTAAACGAAAATGTACTCCCCAATAGTGACATTCTGGCCCACTGTATCTCTACGTCCCATTCTGCTGGTTAGCATATACTTAGTTTTGTCTTCGTTTATTCTGAGCCCCATTTGTTCTGTTTGTGCTTCTACCCTCGAAAAGGCTTCTTTCACAGTCAGTACTGAGTTACCTACTACGTCAATAACATCGGCAAAAGCCAGCAGTACTCTTGGTCCATCTTGACCAAAAAGCTCGACGGTTAATTCTGCGGTTCTTATTACTTTCTCGAGAGCAATGTTAAATGGAATTGGAAATATCGCGTCTTCCTGCTTAAGTCCGCTGTTTACCTCAGAAGGGTCGGAAAGCATATCACCGATTCGTATTCTGCTTCGGGAACCACCCACACACATTCTGGTTATATTTATATTTATAAGTTTCTTAGGAATTCCTATCTTCGCCATTATATCACATTACAGACAAGCATACGACAGCATATTTACTACAGGCAATTATGCTGTCGTATGCTTGTCTGAAGTCCACAAAGAAATGGTCAACTTTATGGTTATATTCCCAGCATTTTTCCAACAATTGTCTTACGGTAAAAATTTGATCAATTGTTGATCTGCCTTTTCGAAAGCCGCACTGATAGTCTCCAATACTTTCTTCTGTAATTGGTTCTAAGCGTTCCAGGACTATACGTTGGTAAGGATTTTATATGCGGTATTAATTCCGCAATTTAATAAAATAAACACTATAAAAAAAAGTACTTAAATATGCAATGCGCTATAAAAGTATTGTGTTATGCATTTGCATATAAATGCATATTATCCGATGTCTAGTAAAACCAATATAACAAAAATACTATTCATAAATATTATACGCACATACAATTGATCCTAGTGTTAATTTTTCCCTTCCAAGATTTGCTTCCCTTTTCTATAATATTCTCGGGATTAAATTTAGGGTCAAGCATATTAAGGAATACTCTATTCTCTTAATACTAAAAAATCCTTTGGGCTAGACAAGATACCAGTAACTACTTTAAAAAAATATGCCCCAAAAGCCACCTGTGTATAACCTAAAGAAACAATCCGAAAGTCTCCTCTCTAATTGAAGACTTATAGATCTTCTATCCCAAGTATTTGGAAAAATACAAAATTATACATGACAGTTCTTTTTTTTGTTTTCTTTCATTTCCCTTGCGATCATTTTCGAATCTCAGATTGTTGTCCTTGACATATCGATAGACGCACAAAACAATGGTAAATTTTTGGTAATAGGTTTGGACGCTCGCTTACTTGAGCGGGCGTCCATGTAGAGAAAATGCTGCCATGTTCACACGCTGCTATATAAACAAACACTGTTGCCAAAGTTACAACAATGGCAAAAGTAATTAGTAAATAGCAGCGTGTAAACGTATTTTTCCTACGAGCGTGCGGAAAAGTCCACTTTTCTGGACGTATTTGAGTGCGCAAAGTTGAACTTTTCCGCACGGCGTACGGAAAAGAGAACTTTTCTGCACGCCGTGCGGAAAAGTAAAACTACTCTAAAATCTTACAGGTAAGCAAGATGTATATGTATTTTAGTAATTGTAGGCTATTTTATGCAATATACGAAGCCATTGCAAGTTTTAGTTTATTCTCTTTTTTGTTTGTTACTTCGTAATTTTCAATATTTCAACTAAAACCCAAAAACAACATTTTTTTAATTACCCTGTATAATAATAATAAATGATTATGACAAGTCAAGCAACAATATGTAATCTTGGTGATTTTAACACATGTCAGATTTTTTCTTCGTTTCCATATGAACCAGCAATTGCACAAATAAATTTCAATACAAACAAGCATTTTTAATGAAAAGGCGTCATAGTATCTTTTTTTAATGAAATAAAAATCCGACAAAAATAATTATTAAAAATGAGTAGTTTTATCCTGGATGCAGCAAATACCGTAAGTTTGAATTTATTACCAGCAAAATCTCGTGAAAAATATGAGAATCAATATAGTCGTTTTGAAAACTGGTGCTCCAGCAAGGGGAAAAAAGTATTAAAGAAGAAGTGTTCTTGGCCTATTTTGCGGATTTGCAAAAAATATATAAACCTAATACTTTATGGAGTAAGTATACTCTATGTTAAAATGTGTCCTTAAAGTGAAAATGAACCTTGATTTAAGTTCATATTTCAAGCTAACATCACTACTTCAACGCCAAAACGTGGGATAAATCAAAAACTTTCAGCAAAGAAGAAGTTTCAAGATTCATGAAAGAAGCACCTGACAATATTTACCTTCTAATAAAAGTTGCTACAATTTTTGGATTAGCCGGTGCTTGTAGGAGAGATGAAGTTACAAAAATAATGATTGATGACTTACAGGATAATGAAAATTTGATAGTGGTGAAAATTCCTGACAGTAAAAATAACACTTCCAGAATCTTTGTAGTGTCCGATGAAACAAATAACGGACTTTATCTGCAATTGTACCGTAAATATGCAAATTTGCGAAAACCACATACCCCACACAGACGTTTTTTTGTCCAGTATAAACAAGGAGCATGCAGTGCGCAATGGTGGGAATAAATTCAATAGGTAAAATGCCTTCAGAAATTGCTGCATACCTAAAATTAAAAAATCCAGAAGAGTACACTGGACATAGTTTTCGTCGATCCTCTGCGGCTATGTTAGCGGATTCTGGAGAAGGAATTACCAATGTCAAGCGACTTGGGGGCTGGAAATCAACGGCTGTAGCTGAGAGCTTCATTGATGAATCCACAAATCAGAAAAAGGATATGTCGAATAAAATATTGACCATGAACAACTCCCCTCCTGAGCTAAGTCAACCATCATCAAGCCGTACAATAAGCGCTTCCATAAGACACCCGCTAAATGAAATTACAGGTTCTGCAATTAATTTACAATATGCTAATAACTGTTCTTTTGTTGTAAATGTTATCAACAAATAATTCCCATTTGTAAATATGTTGTAGTAGTTCTTTCAGATTAAACATAATTTAAAAAATAATCATTGCTTTAATATTGGTATTATCTGACGCTCGTAGGAAAAATTTTGTTCCTAACGCTTGCGCAAAGTGATACTTTTCCGCACGCGACTGCCGTTGAACGACGCGAAGCGGAGTTCGGGCAAGCAGTCAAGTGTCTTGTTAGGAAAATAACTATTCTCTCGATGAACGCCCCCTCAAGTAAACGAGTGTCCAAACCTATAACCAAAAATTTACCATTGTTTTGTGCTTTTATAGAAAAAACTATAATTGTCTGTGCTTCCACTAAAACTATTTAATCAACTTTTTTTCTGTTAGTGTAGAATGACCAGCCTTCTTTAACCAAATTAACACTGGGATTCCTCAGAGGTCAGTACTGGCACTGACTGTATTTTTTTCTCACAACAGCAATCTTCTCTCTTTTTTTTTGTCCTGCTTAATACCTTAAAGTGCTCTCGTAAAAAAAAATGTTGCGATTCGGGATCCGTTCTTCTTTTATAGGTATATTATAGGTATATTCATATGTTTTAATATAATTTCTCCACTAGTAGTTTTTAATAAACGATCACGAAGTAACACTCTTATTCACCCCTTTACAGTCCATTTGTCGATTCCCCGAACTGTCCAAATTTTTAGGTGATAAACTTCCTCCAACTTATATTAAGACACCCACGGCTCGTTAGTTCTTGGACTTTTTTTCTTAGTAGATTATTCTAAGATGAAAAAGTCATTTGTTGTAGCGCTTGTTACGGACCTGAAAGTAAATTATCATTTCTGATATCATTGTGACTTATTTTTTTTTCGGTCTAAGCAGAGATGTGTGGGTTTTCTTGGTGATGGTTCACTGAAGAATACAATGCAGAACAGCATACCGATTTCAAGGTTATTTATTTATATTTTTAGTATTAATTTTGCAGGTAAGTTGTAGACATATTTCTAAGTTTAGATAATCTTAAAATTTTATTAGAGTAACTTTAACCAAGGTTGTCAACAAAGAAATTAAAATATCAAATTATAAAAATAAATAATAAAATAAATGTAGGACAAAAAATAAATAAATACTAAAGCATATTATTTGTCTAACTCGTATTATTTTTATGTCACGAAAATTTTGCTTTTTTTGCATAGTAATGTTTAAGATATGCAGGCAAACCTGCAGAAATTGGAAAACTTTCGTTTTTCGTGTACTAGAAATTCTCTAAAACGTAGAGATGTTTCTTATATTTATACAAGGACAGCGAAGCAAAAAGAATATTATTGCTCAGACCCAGAAAACCCTAACCTGAAAATTTTATGCCGATATCTCAAAAGCTGTTGAATTTATAGAAAAAAAATTAGATAATTTACAAAATCGATCGATACTTGATGAAAAATTTTAAAACTAAGGGATTTAATTTACATAGCCTGGTAGCTCTTAAAAAACCCTACAAAATTACTTTTGAAAAAATTTTCTATCATTAAAACTAAAGGAGCTATGTAAAAAACCAATCTTTTTTTTCGAAAAATTCTAATATATAACCGGCATACTTTATACTTTTACCGGTATATTTTTTGTATGTAATTCTATTTTTTTTCCTATTTGCACTCTATTATATTATTTTATAAGAATTGCAATGTTGTAAGGACTGGTTTTTAAAGATTGAAAATTTGCAAAATAATGAAGTTAGTAATATTTCAGGCAGTGATATTTTTAATTAATAAATCTGTTAAACCATTTTTTTTTGGGTAAATCTTTTTTTTTTATTAAGCTATTATAAGGGTTGATTTATGAGGGTCAAAACGTTGCAAAATGAAATTAGTACATATGTTAAGCAACTGCATTCTAAAATTAAATCACTATGATAAATTTATCATTTGTTTAGGGTAAATGTCTTTTTTTACTTTAAGGGTTGATTGTTAAGGGTTGAAATATTCTAAAATTGTATTCCAAAGCATAAAACAAACATTATTCAACAAATCCCAACCAAATTTTACCAATCTTAATGTTTAAAATGTTATTTTATAAGTTTTGAAAATTAGGGGTACTTTTCACCATTAAAAAATAAACACCGCACATCATCATGATGTAGAATTTAAAGTAGAAGGTAAGATAAGCCTAATTCCAAATGTTCATGCAAATCGATGCAGGAAAAAAAAATTGCGGGGTTTTGCTATTTTTCAGCTTCATTTCCGGGACTATATGTATCATCAAATCATTTTAATTTGTCAAAAATAACATTTTTTTGTAAATCTCATAAAAAGTGCTTATTTAAGGGTTAAATTATTGTAGTTAAATATTTATTACACCATAAACTATTAAAATATATTTTTTTCTACTATATAAGCGTCATTAAATAATTTTAAAATAAAATTACAAAAAATTTTTTTTGTAACTTCGTTATTAAGGGTGATTTTAAGGGTTAAAACGTTACAAATATAATGTAAGTTATAACTAACAATATAAAATATATTCATTCTACATATTTAGCTATGATTTTAAATTATATAATGTCTGTGTCTATGGTTTTTTAGTTTTTTAGCATAAAGGGCGGTTTTTACCACCTAAAAATAAGAAGCACACTTAACTCTAACTTAAATCCAAATTTTCATAAAAATTAAAACCGAACAAAAAAATTCGGAGGTCAAACAACTTTTTTCTTCCCACACACTGTACTATTATATTCTTATATTCTTCCTTTGTGTTTTTATACATAAATAAAGCCGTTTTTTAAATCATTTACAACTTGATTTTTATTCATATCGAATAAGTAACTCATGACCAATAAAATTGTAAGAATATGATCTCAATCATCCCGTATATTTTTAGGTATTACTTTACCATTCGCCGAGAAACTAGAACACTCTTTATGCACAGAAAAATTTTCTTGTCTTCCTCTTAGACAGTGCAAACCAGGACCTCATAGTATTTTATACCCTTGTCACAGTGGTTTAAATTTATACTGCTGTCCAGAGGAAGATATTAAGGAAACTGAGGAAGTAAAAGTTATCACAGAAAGAAGTAACTATTTTCCTATAGAGTGTGGTGTTATACGTTTAGATGATAAAATCACAGGTAAAGACCAGTTTATTTAACTCTAGAACTACAAACCCATTTTTTTAACCTTTAAACTACAAACCGGGGTAAATATTTACCCCACGGTATTTTTGCTCTTAAAATCGTTCTGAAAGCAGTATAAGCAGACTTATAAGTAACCGAATTTTTTCGCTTTTTTATTCCCAAAGGAATGGTAAAGAGCAAATTCAATTTTATCAAGATTTAGTTGGTTAAAAATTGATTGAATAGCTAAAAAACAGTCAAACCGTCATTTAACAAACACAAATTTATAACTATTTTTCTAAAGAACCGATTTGTAAATTTCTAACGGAATTTCAAAGAAAACACATAAGTCTTTAAGAAAAAATATACCATTATGATATTTTTGCTTAAAAAAAATCCTATTTGTTTGAGACTGAAAATTCAAACAAACTGAGAATCCGATCAATGGAAAAATCAAATAAAAATCCATAAAACATTGGCTTTTCAGAATCTATTTCTGTTTCTCATGGAAAATATTAAAAAAAAGAAATTTAATAGATATAAAAAATTTTCAAAAGTACAGTTACGATTTTACTTAATATTATTTACTACCAAAATTTACTTGGGGTAGATATCTACCCTGGTTTGTAGTTCTAGGGTTAAATGTATACTCAACAACATATTTTTAAATGATGATATAGAATCCTCTCCTGTACTAAATTTTTAGGAATTTATGTCGATGTTAAACTGAATTTAAAACAACCAATAGAAAAATTATGTATATAGTAAACTTGCATTGTTAGGCGATCAGAGTATTCTCTGGTGAACAAGAAAGAATTTTCCATTTTGAAATCTATTAATTTTGCTTTAATTGAATCGATTATAGGATATGGCACTTGTTTTTGGTGAAACTCTAATCAGTATCTACTATATTTTGTGTTATTATTGCAAAAGAGAGCAGCTAAAATATATACAGGTCGTCCCAAAAGTAATTGGACACCGAGCAACAGCAGATTTATTAGGTCGAAATAATCCAATTTACGTAGACTTGCCTTATCCCAAAGTTGATAATAACTAAGAAACAGGGTGTCGGACTTTTAATTTTGTTTTCGTCTTTTCGTAATAATTTTTCAACTAAATGACATAGCGGTACAAAATTGAAAATCTGAGGTTTGTCGGAGCGCCAGCTACAGCCTACCGCACTTGTTTTAGATGGCATAACTTTTTTTAAGCTTAGTATATTGATCTGTTTATTGAAAAATAAGTTACTATAATTCCAGCTGCATTAAAAATGTAAACCTTATTTAAGTCTCTAGAGGCGTGTTACGAGATAAACGCACACGCAATTTTTTGTTGGAAAATGGGTTTCGGCCAATTGTTTTCAAACTTTGCATAGTAATAGTTCTTTGAAGATGATTTTGGAGGTTTCGATCATTTTTAGTAACAACACAATATTAGACATATGAGAAATACAGGGATGCGCAAAAGTCCGGAATAAAAGTAATATCTTTTTTCCCTTTCACTTAAAAAAAGTTTTTTGGTTTGTACAAAAAAAAATATTAGCTGCGAATTAACCATTTGTATAAATGAAGTCTACATCTGCCCCTTAAACGACTTCGATTCTGTCAGTCTAAAAAAATTTTTTGTGGTCAGTGTGTTTCTTGTTTGCTATAATTAATTAGCTCGAACTCCTTCAGGATTCATTTCGCCAGCGCATTCAAATAATGATTTTTAGAGTCTGGCACTAAACCATAGAAAATTATCCCAGCATTAACAAAAAATAACAAAAATCCTTGCAATGCACGTTTAGATGTGGCAAAATGAAATCCCAAAATCCAGATATAACCTGTTTCTGTCAACAACCTTTTTTTTTGTTCTTACGAGTTTGTACTTTTGCCACCACACGGCCAACGCCAAAACGTGTGAGTTCAGAAAAGGTTTAGCAATTACTCCAGACTGCGAAACTACACTTTCACGGCACTACTAAATAACAGTTTGTCCTTAATCCCCGAGAGTTAAGAATGCCCTTTTTGGCCCCTTTAGCCATATTTCCTGGAAAAACTATGTAGTTTTTAACCGAAAATCCACACTGATCGGAGGTCAAACAGAAAGTCCGGCCAGTGTATTGATGTAAACCAGTGTAGGCAAATATCCTTATCGGGAAAACAGTTGTACCGACTGTTTAATATTGTTGTCAGACAGTTTTATTTTTAATCAACAAGTCTGTATTCTTATGCGTCATTGACTTTTTTATTTTTGTCCCCTATACTCATACTAGATTTTTGCCCGCGTGGACTACACGATTTTGGCTGGTTTGTTTGATTCCCGTTCTCGCCAGAAGCAGCAACGCAGTACAATGCATCGAAAATTTCATACGTACGACAACTACGTCTGCCCTTACGTGTCTGGTTGCCCTTCTTAATTATGTGCACCCATCCCACTCCGTCGCATCACATCACGCTCTCTGCACTCCAATTTGCGTCATTTTTCATTTGTGTTTATTTTCTAGGATAAATGGCGTGTGTAAATGACATAATATGTTTTTATGGACAATCTTTAAAACTACTGATACAATAAAATAATGCAAACTTTCACACCCATTTTAACCTCCCAAAGAATGTAATTCCAAAAATAATAAAACTTCATTTTTAATCGTAATTAATAGCCTACATACCAATTTGATACTTCAAAGTCCAGATATGACGAAGTTCCATATAAACTTTTACCCCTCAGGGGGGAATTTCCTCCTTAGCTGCCGTCTTCTATACATAATCTACCTCCGTGCCCAATTTCATCTTTATAAGTCAAGTAGTCGAAATTTCGTGATACGTCAGTGTATGAATGACCTTTCGCTTTTATGTATGTATATAGATGATAAATTTAAATGGTTCTCCTTGTATATGTGTTTGTTTGTATATCCTTAAATAAACCACAGTTAATTTAGATTTTTAGATTATCTTTCAGTCACCCTTCGTGCAAAATCGTGATGGCAACCTGCTTTTTTAGCCGTGTTATTGGGTTATATTTTCGAAATTGTCACGAAGGCGCAAGAAGTGACATTAAGTACCATAAACTCTGCGCCGTTTCGTGCTTTGCTGCAATTGAAAAACACTTCTTTGACCTTTATTTAATTTAATGAGTTGCGTTCATAAATGTGAGAGATTTTAGATTAGCAAAGCGTCACTTTGTGGTATGGTTAAAACAGTGTAATTGTTCAGAGTATTAAAACCTTGCTGACTTTGAAGTCGCCTAAGTCTAAATATTTTGTCGGGTATTTTTCCCATCAATTATTTAAGCAATCTTTTAAACAACTCCTGCTATAAACTTTTATTTGGTAAAATAATATATAGGGTGTTTCATTAAAAAAAAAACAAGTTTGTGTAATAACTAGCAAAACTTAACTGAAGGAAAAATAATCAGTACGTCAGTGGAATCTTCGTAAGAATCTACAAAATATTGCAATTTAAAGTTTTTGTCTATATAACGGATATACAGGATCCTCGAAAAATCGACAAAAATTCAAAAAGGTCCTGTATGTACAAAATTAATCAAGTCAACCTTGAAATTCTACTACATTAAATTTGTTTTAAAATCTGTCCTAATAATGTTTAAACAGAATTGCTCTATCTCTTTCGGTTTTCTCGATACCCTGTAAATACAACCAAAATGCGCCATACCGTACAAGGTGGAGCTTTTTCGATGGATTTCCATAGTATTGGGAAAACTGCAAGTCATATATCAAATCTGGTGGCACATTCTGTAGTTCGATTTTCAAAACAACTGCAACAGTGAGACCAGATCGCGGCTAACTTGATTCGTCTCAGAGATACAGGGCGTTTTTCAAATATTGATGATTTCAGCACCACTTTGTATCTTGGTTGTTAGTAAAGA
This sequence comes from Listronotus oregonensis, assembly GCA_019359885.1. Taxonomy (NCBI): domain Eukaryota; kingdom Metazoa; phylum Arthropoda; class Insecta; order Coleoptera; family Curculionidae; genus Listronotus; species Listronotus oregonensis. The sequence goes on along the minus strand of JAHBCN010003512.1, from coordinate 3,851 downwards.
TAAAAAAAAATAATAATAAAAAGCAAGTTTGTGTAGAATTTTACGTAGAATCCAGTTGCGTTCTCAATTCTTTTTTATCGGTTACATTTTAAAAGATATAATGCAAAGTTGTTTTTTTTTAATGAGACATTCTGTATATTATCCTATTATTCCTTTCAAAATAAAATTACCTCTTTATTGATACTATAATACACTTTATATTTATTTAAAAAAAAAAATTGTGAAAAAATGGTCTCGAGGACCTGAACATAGTATTTAATTTAAATTTTGCAGTCCCAGTATACAATTTTATAATTTATTATTATTTTTTTTAATATATAACATTTTTTATTTTATTATTTATTTATTTTTTATTATTATTTAATATTTTATCTTTACGATTCATAGGCAACTAGGTTTTTATCTAGTCTTTTAAAAGTATTAAGTATTGCCTTCTTTTCCGATATCTAGCGAAATGCACATGTAGAGCATTTGCACATTTTTCTGCTCTCAATATAATATTTAATAACATTATATATTTCAAAGTTTTCAAACTCCATTTCGTTTAAATCAAAATTTAGGAACACAAAAAGCTGACAGTATGTAATTCTTATCTCTTGCTTATATATTGTACAAAATATTGGGTACTTGGTTTATTGAAATTAAGAATTAATAAAAAAGAGGTAATAGGGAATAATATAAAAACAAAATCTATTATTTTTATATTAGTAATCAACTTAAGAATTGATAAGTTTAATGCAATGTAGATTTTGTGCAGGGTGTGCAAAACTTTAATCCTATGTGGTTTTTCTAAAATGTTTTACAAATCACCAATTTCTGAAAAAATAAATATAAAGTGTGTGGTGTTACTTAGATATGTAATTTTAATGAAAATTAAATAGTCAAAGTTGTTTCAAAAATCGAAATCAAAAATGTACCATCAGATTTGCCATATCTCTTGTAGTTCTCCCAATAGCCTGAAAATGTTTTAATTAGAAGTTTCTTCATTATGATTGTTAAATAATCTGCCGGTTTCAGAATAAGTATACGCGGTCAGATAAAAGTTATTGGACCTTACCTTGTTCTTTTAAATTGAACACCCTGTATATTTTAATTTAAAAAGACAGCGTATTAATTTCTGTGTTGAATTTGTTTGGTTCCATTTGTTTCATTGTATTACCATGCCTAGAGTTCGCAGGCGCGCTAATTTACTCACCTTTCCGAGTTTGAGAGGGGTCGAATAATTGGGTAAGTTGAAGCTGAATTTTCTTTTAAAGAAATTTCTAATCGGGTGAATCGAAACGAAGCTACTATAATGAGATGTTGTCGAGCGTGGTTCCAAGTAGGCGGAAATCGATGAGTTAGAGGTACTAGACACCAAAGACAGACTACATAGCGACAGAATCGTTATTTGAGGTAACTAGCACTTAGAGATCGATTTTCCACAAGGGCAGTTGCGAACCAGTGGTTTGATGCTGCCGAAAGGGCAATAACAATGACAGTTTATCGCCGAACAAGGTCTTTTGAATCGTTTTCATACCGTTCCCACAGCATCTTCGGCAACGATTGGTATAGAGTGGGAGAGACTTGAATTGAATGGAATTCAGTCGTGTTCAGCTATGAGTCCAGATTCTGTTTGGGCACACATGATGGCCGTGCAAGAGTAAGGAGGAGACGTGGTGAAAGACGGAACGTCTAATTTTCCATTGCATTGCTTACTGCAGCAGGTCATGATTAGTGTTCATTCGAGGTAGCATAACTCCCAGCGCTATATCCACGAAGTTTTACAACCACATCTGCTTCCCTTTTTAAAAACATTGCAAGATCCACTTCTTCAGAAGGATCTTACGTTGCACATGTTAGTTTAGACTTTTTAGAAGCGTCCGGTGTAAATCTGCTAGCCTCCTCGATGTCCAGACCTTTTCCCCATCGAACATGTATGGGCTATAATGAAAAGAAGATCGCAAAATTCACCGCACCCTCCACAAACATTGGAGGCTCTACGAAACCAAATTCAGATGGCCTAGGATACAATACACCATAAAGAAAGATATAGCGAACAGAGGAGCTTGACACATTATTCTATTTTGCGAAATTTCGAGTTTAAATTTAAATCACTTTCTATTTATTAGTGGACCCCTAGGATATTAGCTTTTGTTTTATGGCCTACTGTGGTTTAAAGTAATAAAGTTTTAAAAAATCGCATAGAGAACCAATACCATCCATGGTGTGTTATATTTTGGAAAAGGGGCTATCTTTTTAGATTAATATATACAGGGTGATCCATTTTAAGAAATAAGGTTAGGTCCGATAAATTTTAACTGACTTCGTATATTTATTCTGACGTCAGATTATTCAACAATAATTATAAAGAAACTTTTGTAAAAAACATTTTTCTGTATTTCTTTTAACTAAGAAAATAAGGAATTCTGAAATTGACTTTTTTCCCGAAACTCTAAGTGAGGAAAATTTTAAATTTTGATTTTGCCATTTTAGGTTTGGAAAAAAAACATATAACGCTCATATTACTTTTTGCTACCACTAAAATTACGGAGATACCCTATAAAAGGTCGAAAACGGGACATCCTGTACATTGACGAAAAACCTACTTTTGCAATTTAATTAATATGTTTTATTTTTGTTTTGGTTGTTGATTCGATACGATGATTCAAATAGGAAAAATAGGAAAAGTTCCCAAAAGTTTAATAAGATTTAACTAAATATAAATGAAATAAAAAAATTTAATCGAATAATTAAAGTTAAAAGAATTGATTTTTCCTTTTATAATGGGTGATGCGCAGTGTTTACACATTCATTAATGGTTAAGCATTGATCAATTAGGGATTAACATCCTCTTGAGTAAGGCCCTTCGACACTGGGCTAAAAGTATCCGATATCAATACTTAATATTCGACTACCCCCTAATTATAATTGAAATTCAAATCACGTGTAGGGGAAATTTGTCGACGACGCGTTTCCCCACCAGCCGGGCGGGGATTTTCAAGTCGCAGACTTATAATGTAATTAAAATCCTTTCCTCAACACTGAATTCCCTTAGATCTGTATTTTCTGGTGTATGTAAGAGTATAAATTATAAATATTGGGGAAATCTCTTTTTGGCATTCTATAACAGGTTAATTTAGACCTGTTTGCTGTAATTCCCCTTTCTGCAACAAAAGCTGAGTTTTAACCTTGCTATATAGGGACACCCAAATTTTTTTAGGCGATTTCTCCTTCGGTAAAGATAATAAAAACATGAAAATCATCACGGCAGACATTTTGTCAACGTTCGACCCCGGTTTAGGTTGGTAGCGACGCGGATCTTGGATTTCAGTAGCGATAGCGAGCTATGCGTATCGAGTTTTGCGACGTGAGTTCGCAACAGGACGGATACTTGCGTACCCCCCCGGGGGAAAGGGCCAACTTGCCGCTACTTTAACCCGGCGAAGTGCTGACAAAGTTTGAGGAGGGTTGTAAATTTTCTCCTTCCGATGAACCAAGGTTTCTTGGGGGGTAAACGGGGTTTGGGAGGGCAACCAATTAATTTGAGGGTGGTCAAAGTAGTTTTCACTTTTTTTGGTTTATATCGGAATTAATAAACAGTTAGACTAAAAAAAATACTAAATTTAAAAAAAAAAAAAAAAAAGTTCGGGGGGAACCCATGTTTTTTTTGCCATATCATTTGCATGTTGCTTTGGTGATAAATGAAAAATATCTACCCCCAATTTAAAAGCCCAAATGAATTTTTTATATATATATACTAATTGTTTTACGAATTGTGCTGATTTTTTAAATATTCATAAATATAATTTTTTCGCTTACCAAGGCGTTTATTTAGGTACGAACTTTAAAGAATTTATTTTTTTTTTTAT
>JAHBCN010003511.1:0-74219 GCA_019359885.1 Listronotus oregonensis | reverse complement strand
AAGGATGGGACAAATTTTCCCCTAACCCCCTGTATACTTACTATAATATTATAAAGAGAAAAGGATTTGTATTTGTAATTTTTGTAACAAATATATAAAAACACAAAACCCAAAAAAAAAATCATTAGAATACCACATTTTTACGGGTTTAACAAAAGCTTTAAAAAATAAACTCCACTTTTTTGAAGCCAGGACATTTTGTTTTTTTTGATAAATTATTTGATGTAAAATGATGTTAATTTAGGTTATTTTTAAAAAATGGTTTTTCACAGGAATTGGTATTAATTATTTATTTTGGGGTTTTCTTTAAAAAAATGATGTTAAAAATAGTTTCCAAAAAAACCGGCTAAGGCCCCACTTTTTGAAAATAAAGTTTTAAAAATTTTTTAATTTTTTGGGTTTTTAAAAGGGGTTTTAAAAGAAGGGCTTCAAATTAATATAATGACGGTTACTGAGTTGAAAAAAAAAAAAAATTTGTATTCTCTGCGGTTTTTAACATTAAAACTAAAATTATCTTTAAAAGTTACTAAAAAGTTTTTGCGAAAAAATGTATATCTAAGGTATACAAAATCAAGATACCCCCAAAAATTTTCAGTATTCCAAATTTTTAAAAAAAATATTATTCTATCAAACCTAATAAAAACCAATATTTTTAAAATTGATGATTTGAAACAATTTTTTTAAAATCTTTTTAAAAATTGTATTTTTGGTTGCCCTTATACAATTTTTTTTTTGCATCAATAATCGTATTTTTTTTTGGGGAAAAAACTGTTCCTCCCGGGTATCACATTGCCGGGCACGTTTTAATAACCTGACTTATAATCTTAATAAACATCCTTACCATATTTCGTTTTTTTTTTTTCCACCCAGCTATGCCTAGGAATAAAATAATTTTAAACATAAAAAATTTAAAATAAGTATCTAGGAGCCAAAATAGCCAGCGCCAAAACGACCGACGTCAAAACTCCAAGCCTCCCAAAAAGTAAATTTGCTTGATCATATTTTTCATATTATTTAAAGATTAAGAAATTGCCCTTTTTGAAGACGAATTCTAATTTTTAAATACCTACAGCCTAACAGGGGATAAATTTGGCAACGTAGGTTTCTCTATGCCCCAAATTATATTTAACCCTCCACCGTCAGACTGCTGTGCTTGACGTTATTATACCCATATTTATCCAGTAAGCAGACATTTTTATTGTATTTTTTTTATTCTTTTCGATTGTCGGAGTAAAACAATACCCTGTGCCCAATGGGAATTCCAGTAAAATGGAGTCGGCGATCCAACGGTAACGTCCTCCTGGGTGAGCAACTTCAACCGAATCTACCCTTACCGATGAGTTGGTGCGAACGGCGGGGGGGAGGTTAGAGGACGCTTTGGCGGAGTTTGACGCTTACTGTGCGTCATTACCCTGGATCCACATCCAGGGATTTAGGTAATTTTTTTTTTAACGGGCATCTAGGCAGTGGTGGAAAAAACTTAATTAAAAAGTAAAGGGGGTCCCCCAAATAACAGGGGGGAAAAAAAGTAAAAGAGAATTAAAACAATTTTTTTTAAAATATGGCTTTTAAATTTTAAAAAAAATTTTGGCAAACCCCCCCTTCTCACAGTCGAACGTTAAACTTTTTTTGCGAGATTTTACTATTTACAGTTTGTTTAAAGAATGTTTATTTACATTTTATTTGAAATTAAAAAGTAATTGTAAAAACTTATTAAGCTGAATACCCAAATTTTAAAAACCAATTATTATTTTTTAAAAAAACATTTTTTTTTTTCTTGAAGAATAAAAGTCTCTAATTTTTAAAAAAGGAAACAGCTACATTTAAATAAGTTGCTTAAAATGTCTAACCCAGTTTTTTACTTTAAACACTTCCTTTTGCCTAATTAATTCAGCACCATAAAAACTGCATTGCAAAAATAAAAATTAGACAAAAATCCGCGCCCCAAACACACGATAAACCACGGCAAAAACGACCGACTTCACAGACTTCGCGCAACGGATAGCGCTGTTGCCAATTGTGTTTTAAATTTTTAACTGGGGAAAACAATATTATTTTTTTTTATGCTAGACTGAAACATTTGAAACTTACTTTATTTAAATTAGAAAAAGAATCTACCGATGAGCGATTAAGGCGGAAGTTGCCAATTTTAAGCTTTTCAAAAATAATTGCTTCCAAAGTTTGTAACTTTGATATCGTATAGACAACAATCTGTCAAGTTTTGACACATAGATCATATAAACTTTTTGACTTGTTTTGAGCTCCACTTCGCACATTAAAATCGTAAGCATTATACTTTTTACACCCTGTATTCTGTGCTATTGACTTTAAGGGAAATACTTTGGTTAAGAAAATTTTCCTTTTAAAATTTATAAAAGTTGAAATTTTTTTTTTAGCGCCCCAAGTTTTTGTTTGTTCGGTGAATTCCATCAAGTTTTATGGGCAGAAATTTTTCTGTGGAAAATAAAAATTGTTTGATTATTTTTTTGGGGTATATAAACAAATTTTAATTATGTAATTTTTTTTATTTTGTATGTCTGGCAGTTTAAAATAATACATAAACCTTCCGAATTTGACAAAAAAATGGTATAAAAAGACTGAAAACTTTGTTAAAAGGGGTGTAAGTAAAAAGCAATTATACTAATGACAAATATTTCTAGACATTTTAATAAACGCGCCTGAGAAACGTCAGCAAGAATATATATTTGAATGTCCTATTATTACCACTCAAAGAAGTTTAAAGGTGTATGGAAGCCCAATACTGTAGAACAAAATTGTCCGGCGTGCAGGGGCAGCGGGAATCGGGGATTGGCCCCGCGGAGTTTGCGCAATAAATAGTAGGTCAGAGCCGGACTTTCATAATTCTTTTTTTATATCTATAAATTGACATCATCAAATGTCAAATTCAAGCATTCACTGTTTTTTTAATTTTTTGCACAAAATTGTTGGTTATTAAACAAAACTACCATAGAATATTTAAAATTTTTGTGTAATATTGGATTTTATATATCTGATATAATATGGAAAGAATAATGGGCCACTTTACAGCCTTCTATTTAAATGGTCGATATTTTTGGGAGTTTTGTATTTTTACCAAAATTTTAGTAAATAAATAAAAACACGATTTTAAAAATAAATTTCAAACATTGTATGATAGTTTCATGTACTTATCACCAATTTTGTGATAAAAGAAGGGCAAGATAGTGTAAATGAGTTTAATCTAATCCTAAGATTGTGGTTGTACATTAAAAAGTGAAAATTTTTATAACTGCTTTTTAGGCATATACTTTTCACTAATAACAAACATTCATAAGACAAAATAACAGTGGTTAAAAATGTTTAGTAACCTTTGGTACCTAGGTATCCATTGTAACAGTAACCGTTAAATATTATGTGTCTACAGTATGTCGAGCTTAAAAAGTTGATAATGTAAGTTTAAGAAACCAAAATCTAATTTCCTTTAAAACAAATACATAAAAAACAAAAAGGAACTTAAAATTGTACTTTCTTTTATTCAATTAGAGGGACCTGTATATAATAAAATTTGCCTGGTCTGCCCAGTAATTAATAATTTTGATCCTTTAAAAGAGGGAGATAATTTAAAGATTATAGATCTTTTAAAAGAATGTACTAAATTATTAAATGAAATAAAAGTACCTAAATGTAAACCTTATTTCTTTTTAATAATCCACAGAAATACACAAAAATTGTGGAAATCATCTAAAAATAGTTAAGATTGCCTTACTTTTCTCACTGCTATTTCCTATGAAATTTTCATTTTCTATAATTCATTTTTGATATATTATTATTTATTCGGTTACCTAACGTTACGTCTCATAAAAAGCACCTAATTTAAAAAAAAAAAAACTTCCAAAAAAAAAAAATCCGGAATGTTACCCTTACCATAAACCTCCAGTCATTTTGTTCGATATTATAAGAAAAAAAATAAACAAAAATTTTAATAGTCACAATTTAATAAACACTAATCACTAAAAAAAGGTTTTTTATAAACCCCAAAAAAATTTTTGCAACCACAAAATATAATCACACAAAGCAAAACAATCGAAACTAATACGGCTCTCAAAAAGTATAATGTGTTGCCTATAAAACCCACACTGATTTATCAATTAAAAATAAGGCAAATTAAATTATTTCGTGGAATTTCGTTATTGCGAAAATCGGCGGGCCAACTCGCAGTTATTTTCATACTGGGCTGGACATTTTTTGATCGAATGGCCTAGCATTGGGCTTCCATACACCAAAACTTCCTTGTTACCACTAAAAAAAAAAACAACAACACGTTTTTAAGGCATCAAATGAGAATAAAAGGTATTTTCTCTAGTCATTAATGTGTTGTTAAATTGTGAAAAGAATCAATCGGAGGTTTTTTATTTCTCAAAAATAATTAAATATTAATTTTTGTTGTATAATTAACATCTCTTGTTATGTGTAAATGTCATAAAATAAAATAAAAAAAAAATTTTAAAAAAAAATTCAAATTTTATATTTAACATTCTGCCCCTTTTAACTATAAAATTTTTTTTAATTAAATTAAAAATAAAAACTTAAAAATTAAAACTTTATTATTATAAAGAAAAAAAATTTTATCATTATCACAACAAATTTGGCCTTCTTCCCACAAAAAATTTCTAATTACTGTTACCACTGTTATAGGTTTTGGGAAAACTTTGTTATAGAGCTTGAGTAACCTTGTGATTATGTACTAGCGCTCATGGTTGGAAAATTTAGCATTTAGTATGTGAGAGAATTTGAATTTTATACTGATCGCTATAATAATTCTAAATGATAAAAAATGTCAAACATTGTAATTATAAAGAGTGGGTTTCAAAAAATAAATGTCACAGATTTACGGCTATCATCTGATAAAAAAGGTGGAATTGTGGATGTGCTTGTATAATTAAAGCTTAAGCTATACGTCAAACTAGTATATAACAACATTTTAATGGTACACTTGATGTAAGTTCTTAATTAATTATCACCCCTATCTTGAAAATGCACTTCTTTAAATGGTACCCCTCCGCAGTTTTTTGATATTTTAGAGTCAATCAAACATTCAAAATAATAAAACTCTTTTAACGTTGTAGTTCGTTTGACTCTTTTTTTAAACATAGTCAATAAATAACCTAACAAATTGATGAAAATTTGTAAAATTTTTAAAAAATTTATATCTGTTAAATTTTAATAAAACCCCAGCAGGCTCATTTTAAATTGGGGAAAAAAACCTAAAAATTAATATTAAAATTAAAATTAAAAAAAAAATTTTATTTTTTTTTTTTTTTATTTTTAAAAAAAAACCTTAAAAAAAATTTTTAAAAATTTTATTTTTTTTATATTTTTTTTAAAAAAAAAACAAAAAAAATTTTTTTTAAATTTTTTTTAAAAAATACAACCAAAAAAAAAAAAAAAGGGGGAAAAAATTTTTTTGGGGGTTTTTTTTTTTTTTTAATTTTTAAAAAAAAAAATTAAAAAATTTTTTTTTTAAATTTTTTATTTTTCAAAAAATTTAAGTTTTTTAAAAAATTTTTTTATTAAAAAGTTTTCCCAAGAAAAATTTTTAAAAAAAAAATTTTTTTTCTTTTTTTATTAAATTGGAATAAATTAAAAATTTTTTTAAAAAAATTTTTTTCATTTTAAAATTTTTAAAAAAAAAAAAATTTTTTTAAATAAAAAAAAAATTTTTTTAAAAAAAAAAAATTTTTAAAAAAATTTTAAATTTTTTTAAAAATTTTTTAAAGGGGGAAAAAATTAAAAAGGTTTATAATCATTTAAGACTTACAAAAAAGTGATTTTAACAAGGAAATACCAAAATCAATTTAGACGTACCTTTTTAAAAAATTTTATTTTTTATGGTATTAATTTTTTAAGGGTTTTTAAAAAATTTTAAAATACCCTTCCGATTTTTAAGGGTTTTTTTTTTAAAAAAATTTAAGGACCAAAAATTAATTTTTTTTAAAAAAAAAGGGAAAAGCCACTTTTATTTTTCTTCATAAATTTGGTTGCTTTTTAGTTTAAACCTAAGAAATAAAATATGAGCAAATAAAAAAAACAAAAAAAAAATTTTTTCCCTTTTTTAAATTTTAATATATTACAAATAAATGATCCGCACGTCACTGTCATCATATTTTAAGCAAACCCGCTCTTCGTGGAAGTAAATATGAACCGTCGTCCCATGAATGATTATTGTCGACTGTGATTGTAGAGGCACGCACGCCATCTGTGACGGACTGTCCAAAATCTGCGCGAGACACCTGCCGCAAGCTTGGCTGCAGGTTACTTCCGCAAATTCCTCGGATGAAGATACCGTTAGAAGCGGACAGATGGCCTTAGGAAACGGGTCGGCTGAGGTTTTTATTCAGTTTAAAACAGTATCGTAACAATAATTTTACTTATTTGGAATTTGTTGCTATACTATTAGAGACGACCTTCACCCACTAGTAGCTCTAGGATTTTCAATTTTTTTTTTAAGTGAGACATGGGACGCACATCAAATATATTTTAGATGTTATTGGCGTCAATGGTAATACTTTGGTAAAGAAAATTTTTGGATCTTGCAAAAAAGAATTTATTTTTTTTGCAACGCCTCCGGAGAAAAATCTATGTTTTAAAAAGCGAATCCTTCATTTGTATTTTTTTGTGCATTTTATCAAATTTTATCGTCAACCACCAAATTTTGCACAATTTTCCATGTTTTTCTGAAAACATAAATAATTGTGAAGGGGCAGCTGGATATAAATTTTTAAATTGCACAGTTGAGCGCTTTCCCATTTTTTGTAGCCAATATATGCCACTGACTATTGCTAATAGAAAAGTTAATATTTTGTTTCAAAATCAAAGGTTTTACACGTGTTTTAATTTAACTTAAATATTTTCGCTTTGTTCAATTCAAATAATGGTAAATTAACATTTAATTTCACACTATTCGGATGCTTATATACTGGTTAAAAAATACAAGATTTGGTCGCAACAAAATATGTGTATAAATCCACAACAAAAATTAAAACATATTGGTTAGAAGAACTTTCGGGGACCGCAATCTTTACTCGGGAGAAAAAGATTTAGCTCCAAAGCATCGCAGAGTTTATAAAAAAAACGTTTATAGATTTAATCTGTTCGGTCTATAAGCATGGAGCCTAAAGATAAGGAGGACCATCTCTGTCGTACAAAAATGGCCCTCAAATTACACTAAATTAAGATGGCGTTGGTGTTTCAGAGGAGGACAGTTTTTAAATTTCACTCACGAAGTATAGTTTTATAAGGATTCTAAACGGTAAAGGTTTTTAACGAAATGTGTGGATATAAAAATTAACCCAGATAATAGTACACTTTTTTGTCACTCGTGGCGCTAAGACCGAAGACATATCGTTACTATTATTATTATTAATATTACTCCTTAAAATGAATACCGACGTGGTTGATTCATCTTAAAAAATAATGTAATGAAATAAAAATAATAATTAATTGTTTCGGTATTTTTAAATGATTAATTTTACAACGGAACAATGTAGTGCAATTTCTGGGTGTATAAGTGGTCAAAAGGGTAGTGAAAAAAACCATTTTTCAAAGCACCAAAAATATTTTTTTCATATTAATTTTGTAATTGCAACTACTGGAAAATGTAATTGTGAGTTTTTCATTGATAAATTGATAATGATTGTTTACTTAGTCGAAAAATTTCGTTTATTTTTAAATATATTTGTTAGTATCCCACTTATTTTTTTCGCTAAGTGAGATAATATTTCGAAGGGCTACCCAATTGCAAATGGTATATATTCTGAAAATTAGCAGTTACCGAAAAAAGTTGTCTTGAGTTTTGGCCTTATTTTTGACATTTGCTCGAACTTTCCAACGCGAACTGCCTTTATATATTGTGGGGTTAACTTCCAAGTCGGTCACACCATACCACTCTAGAGGTTACACCAACGCCTTTTTATTTAATACTATTCTTGGCCACTTTTTGAGCCAACCAAACAGCCCTAAGAGATGGTTTCTTCATAATTATGAGAACAAAATTTAAGAATGAAACCTGTAGCATATACCCATTAGAGGCGCGAGAAGAAAAATCGCACATTACCTGCTCTTTAACATGCTGATGATCGTCGGGAATAGAATTGCAACAGTGGATTACCCTTTCCATCGACCAATTAGCACGTTGGAGCCAAAGAGAAGAATTAGTGAGTGATTACTCCTTATTTTTTGCACGCTTGCACGGACTGCCAAAGGGGGCTCTTATATTTTGCTCTTAACCAATCCGAAGTGCGCCTTGAATATGGATTGTAGAGGTAATCACCTGCTTAGCTGTTTTGCTTGTGGCTCTAAACGAATAAACAACAAGGAGTGCTCGATCCTATTTAAGCCCATATATGCCAATTTAAATGTCAATTCCGTATTTGTGACGTAATCCGTTTGCCTGTTTGTTTTGTTCACAAGTAGTATAAAGTCTTAATTTTTTAAAATGTTATACATTACAGTTCTAATAGTAAGTGCATATCCAAAATAGTTTTTAAAAGTTGAATATTTAACAAAAATTATTAAAATAAAAAATACCTTCTGGGCAAAATGGGCAAACGGTGACGTCCAAACATAACCTATATCTGCGGACAAATAGTAAAAATCGAGCACTCCTTGTTAAGTTTACCACCCTTGGCTCTAGAATAGCATTCACTAGGAGGCGCTGGTGTAGCTAAGGGAACCAATAAGAACCAATGATCTTGATCGGAATATATAAAGTAAAGTTTAAAAACGGCTTTGTGGAACACAGCGCCATCTTAATTTACTGCAATTTGAGGGCCATTTTTGTAACACAGAGATGTTGATCCTTACCTCTAGAATCCATGGACTTGAGGTAAGGAAAGATAAACTGCACTATTTAATGTATAATTATTTTGGGCCCATTGTTTCTAATTCTAATAAAATAAGTATTAGATTTTTTCGATTTTCTTGAGCAAATATAGATTGCGATGGGCGTGTTCCGACTTCGATATCCGTCAACGTTTACCTGCAAATTACCGTACAACTTTTTGCTTTGCTAACTTTTCAAACCGATAAGAAAGTTCAATGCAGTATCGCACACACGTATTGCTGCCTATTTGCAATACTGGCAGCAGCGATAAACCATACAATAACCCATAAACATGGTTGTTGCAGTTAAAGAACGCAAATAAAAATTAAAAATCGCGCTGGTGTGGCTTTATGGTCGTAGTTGGCGTTGGAACTTTAAATTGCGAATTTTTAAATTAGTCTGTTGTTTTATTTTGAGGTTCGAGTGTTGGAAAAGGAGCAGTTGTAACATTGAATTAATAATTAATTTTTAACAAGTATTAAAGCGAAATTAATAAAAAAGACTTAAATTTAATAACGTTAATTCAGACAGTTTTTAAATAAGCGGAATCGCAGTAGGCAGGTGAGGTTATTTATTTTTTTATTTTTTTTAATAATGTTTCCAAATGTTACTGTACTGTTTACAGTGTCTTGACTACGGAGGGTAGAGATAAGGAGGACCATCTCATATGGCTGTTTGGCTCAAAAAATGGCACCAGAGTAGCAAGAGGCGCTGGTGTAGAGGAAGGTATGGTGTGAACCAGGTGTGAACTTGATCGCAATATATAAGAGTGAAGTTTAAAAACGGTCCTCTGGAATACCAACGCTATCGTAATTTACTGCAATTTGAGGGACACTTGTTACACAGAGATGGTCCCCCTTATTTCTAATCTGCATAGTCTTAATGTATAGTAGAAAAATAAAACTGGGTAAATTTTACTTGTCTGGCACCACGCCGATTTTGATGTTTTTTTGCAATTACAATATTTAATGTTTATTTTTAGTAAAAACGCCTTACATGATTTTAGTTGTTAATTTTTTTTGGTAAATGTTTACTTACCGGGCCCAAGGCCGATTTCATTAAAATTTTGTATACAGAGGTTTTTTGGGGCGCTGATCACGAATCTGAAGTCAAATTGTGTCGGACACTTTTAGTTTTTGAGTTATAACCCCCCACTCGGACATAACCTCGAAACTGCACAAACTTTCCTAAAATTTCTCCTTCTTAAAACTAATTACACCCAAAATGGAAGATTTTATGGAAATACACTTATTATTTTATAAAATAAATTTAATTTCAACTTTATTTAACAAATATTTTAATAAAAAAAGCATAAGAAACACTTCCCAAAAATATTATTTTAATTTTTATAAATGTCAACAAAATTGTCTAGAGATTTTAGACAGTTTTATGTTGGTACTCCAGGGACCCGCGAAACAAATGATGAATGGCTTACTTTTTAAATTTAAATCACAAAAAATAAAAATAATTCAAATTTACAAAGTAGGCCAAAACTGTCTAAAATCTTCAGACAATTTTGTTGATATTTATAAATTTAAAAATAATATTTTAGGGAAGTGCTTGTTTTGCTTTTTTTCATTAAAAATATTTGTTAAATAAAGGTGAAATTAAATTTATCTTATAAAATAATAGGTGTACTTCCATAAAATCTTGCATCTTGGATGTAATTAGTTTTAAGAAGGAGGAATTTTAGGAAAGTTTGTGCAGTTTCGAGGTTAGGTCCGAGTGTGGGGTTATAACGCAAAAACTAAAAGTGTCCGACAAAATTTGACTTCGATTTGTGATCAGCGCCCCAAAAAACTCCTTTATACAAAATTTTAATAAAATCGGCCGTGGGTCCGGTAAGTAAAAAATTACCTTTTCTTTGACATTTTACTTGCTTCATTTCAATATTTTTAGGTTACATTATGTTGTTACTATTGGTGTTTTTTTTTCTATAAAATAATATTACCCATAAACCTACCTAAATGCACAACAGAACGATTTTAATAGGTGCATCTTTCATTGCATTTTCCAGAATTGCTTAAAATAAGCCTAGAAGGCAAATAATATGTTAAATAATAAACTATTTTAGCGTGTTTATTGGTGTTTAAGAGGCAGCCTTGCCGCTCGGTTATGTGTGCGAGCAAGCGTGCGAGAGAGAAAAAGAATAGAAGTATAACCTGTCTCTCTCGCTCCACGTGCTGATTGGTTGACGGGAGGGGAATATACCCTGCCCACCATTTAGCAGGCAGAATGTGCGAGCGCGGGACATTTTTTGCACCATTCCAAAGTTTATATAAATATGATTTGTAGATTAATCGCAATACTTATGGGACTTCCTGTATAAATAACGAAAAAAACAGCTTTTCCAGTATTAAATACATATTTTATTCCTACTTTAAAGTAAAACCTACCGTAAGTTAACGTATTAAGAAGGTATTAACATCCGTTCAGGGTCAAAGTTAAATTTTCAGCCGAACTTTGCTGACTTGTGTGAAATTTGAGATTCAGAATCACGTCTCTCTCGAGAGAGGTGAGTTTATTTTGTGTTTTGCCTTGTTGGTTTTTTTCCTTAACGTTTAGCTTTAGTACTTCAAATCAAGCCCGAGTGCGAGAATGAGTTTTACAAGAAAGAAGCCAAAGATATGGTTAACATTGTGCAGAGGCTAATTATGGAAGGTAGGTTTTATAACATTTTTCTGCATGAAATTAGAAAAAAATCAATGCCGTTCGAAATAATCTTTGTTTGGTTAATCGGTCATTTGATTGTTTAAAGATGTCATCGAGAAGTGAGCATACAGTGATTCATTTTACACTTACTTAATCTTAACTTCATGATATGTATCCTTATTGTTCTGCAAAAAAAACAAGTAGGGCAGACATAAAGCAAATTAAACAGTTAATAATATTTTATAGTGTTTTCTATTCGTTGCCTTTAACCAGTGTAATTTATTGCTATTTTTTGATTTAGGGAATGAATGAATACACACAGCCACAACCAAGTTTCATTCTTTGATTTAGCACGGTATAAAAAAGAAAAAATACACTGGGGTGATAAATTAGGAAGAAACTACTTCTTTTAAATAATAAAATATCATTTATTATTGGGTCATATTAAACTGCTCAAGATATTGCTAAATATCTTTAAAAATCCCGATGCAACTTTATAATATATAAAAATTATAATGTCTATTTTCCAATCCTAAAATAAATTATGGCATAAGCTATAGGGATCATAATTTTTATTGTCAAATTACTTTTTTGATGACTTTTATTGGTCCGAGAGCTAGTAGATATTTTAGAGTAGGTATTTGAGGCACTATGAAAACTTGGACAAAGGTTCTTTGGTTATTGTCTCAAAGTTGCCTCCGATTTTGACCAAATTTGGTATACGGCGATTTTTTTGGGCGCTGATCACGAATCTACATTTTTTTTCGGAAACGTTTCGTTTTTGAGATATTCATTATCAATGTTAAAAATTAAACTACCTCATTTTTCTATATTCCCCCTTCTTTTTGTACACAATTTTTGATTTTTACACTAAAGTGGTACACAATATTCTATAAACACATTTTGAAACCTTGTATTTAACACTTTTTTCCATTAATTTGCAAACTTTCAAGTTCAAAGGCAGCGGCCATATTTGCTCATAAAATCCCTAGTGTATACATTGTTGCGTCCACGTTGCGGCGTGTGAAAGTAGAGGTTTGCAATTAAATGGGAAAAAAGTGTAAAATAAATATAAAAAAAGTTTTTAAAAGGTTTTTGAGAAATATTGTGTGCCAATTTAGTGTAACAATCAAGAATTCTGTGCAAAAAGAAGGAGGAATAGTGTAAATAAGGTTAGTTTGATTTTCAACTTTGATCTCGAAAACGAAACATTGCCGAAAAAATATGTTTTCAGATTCGTAATCAGTGCCCCAAAAAACCCCCGTATACCAAATTTGGTCAAAATCGGGGAGGAGGCAACTTGACAATTACCGGTTCTTTTATAATGTTTAAACACAAAAATGCAAATGGCTGAAGGGCAGCGGGGATAAACCGACACTTTAATATTTTAACAGAGCAATGACAAATGCAAATTTTGTCAAAGGGACAGATCATTTCACTGGGACATTCTACCTGCCAGGTGATAAAGAAAGGTAATACATAAGTGCTGGTGAACTGCAGCAGGGGCAGGTTAAGTTAAAGTGCGAGAGAGGTCGTATATCGGCCGCTGTCTCGGCTGAAAGACGTTACGATGCAATTGGCTTCCATCAAACCACGTGTCTTTCAGCACCCATGATGTCTTTACATCATACAATTTACATTAAAATAATAAGAATGAAAAATTTTTAACATCTATTTACTCATAAACGAAAAAGGTGATAGTAAACTGTATATATAAGCCACTAAATTAAACTTTTTTTCATGTATCCTTGGCTTAAATCGCAATGTCTTTCAGCTCAGACATTGGCCGATATAGATACGCTCTCTTTTGCACTTCAGCTTACCCATACCCCTCTTCAGTCGCACTTATGTATTACGTTCTTGATCACCTGGCAGGTAGAATGTCCTGGCAAAATGATCTGTCTCTTTAATAGTTCCTTTTGTTTATAAATGTTACTCTGTTTAAAATCTCATAGTGCAGGGTTAGCCCTGCTACCCTTCAGCCAGGTCTGCGTTTTTGTGTTAAAATATTTTAAAAGGACCATTGCACGAGTTTTCATTGTGCCTCAAATATCTACTCTAAAATGTCTACCGACTCGCCCAGGGCCGGATTTAGGGGAGGGCAACTGGGGCTACAGCGCCGGGGCCTCCACAAAAGAGGGGCCCCACAAAAAATAAATTCAGACTAGTAAACACTAATAAACAACTTTTCCTTTCATATTTTTTTCGCGTTTTACCTTCACCTACAGTATACTTTGTACAAACATGGTTACATTAAATATTAACCGAAATCATCGATCTATATTTTTTTTACTCCAATCAGGCAATCAGTAAAATATCAAAATCTCAAATGGCCCTGATAAGCACTTGCAATTTACTCCCCATCTTAAAGAATTATCTCAATGGCTCAATGGCTGAGTGGGAAATCATCTCTTTATAATGAGTATTGAGCACGATGTTTTAAAGGAATTAGATATGTCTTCATAGGCGTACGCACAGTGGCGTGGGTGCCGTGGCACCCCACTAGTATGAAAAAGATTACTGTATTTAAAATATGAAAATTATTATTTGATAAGGTTCGATTTAAAAATTACACGCGAACGCACCTTCTCGAAAATGAGTATGGTAAAATCAAAATTAAGATCCACAATACGCAAAGAATGTTTCTAAAATCTCCTGGTTTCATTTGTGGAACAGGAATTAGCCGCAAATATTGATATAAGTACTGTGATAAACGAATTTAAAAAATTGTACCTTATGAAAGAAGAATGATTTTATAATAAATAATATATAATGTACTCGGTTTGTTATTATTTCATAAATATTTACCAAACATTCCTACGAATTTATTCTTATTAACTTATTATTAATAAATTTTAGTAATAACAATGTTTTAATATCGATATATTGTTATTCATAGTTTTATTTACTTCATTATTATTATTATTATTATGATTTTAAGCCACACGGCTTTGCACTCCCTCTAAGGGGAACATTCACTCATCCCAGATATCTTCAGATATCAAAAGGATTAAGCTCTGTGGGAACCCTTTCCATGTTTGCTTTAGGTTCTCTTAGGTTCTGCTGTATTCCCCACAAATTTCCGGACAGTCCGAGCCGTCGCAAGTAGCACTGCCTTTTGCATAGCCTTATAGATATGTTCACCAAGGCCCCTTGATGTTTTGTAAAAGAGTTTTTGATAATGCCAGTTGTTGATAAAATTATGGGGATTGTTTGGACGTTATTCATTCCCCACTGTCTTTTAATTTGTGTTTCTAGGTTTCTGTATTTGGCAACCTTTTCATTGTATTTCTCCCGTAGGTTGTTGTTGTTCGGGATAGCGACATAGATCAGTGTTGTTTTCCTCCCAACTTTATCCATCAATACAATATCTGGTCTTTTGTGAGCAACAGTTTGGTCTGTAAGTACAGTTCTGTCCCAGTACAATTTAAATTCATTGTTTTCGAGAATAGGTTTAGGAGTACACTTATAGTAACGCAATTTTTCATTCTGTAAAAGCTTTAGCTTCTCTGCCAATTGTTGATGGAGTATCTTGGCTGCTGAATCGTGTCTTTTCTTATACTCTGATGCTGCAAATGCTTGGCAACCCCCCGTTATATGATGGATTGTCTCCGATGTTTGACATCCATATCTGCATCGATCGTTCTCTAGAGACGAGTCTCTAACGATATGCTTCAGATAGTTTTTCGTCGAAATAACCTGGTCCTGTATAGCCAATAAGAAGCCTTCAGTCTCTGGGAACATCTTCCCCGACGTCAGCCAGTAGTTCGACGCGAACTTGTCGACATTTTCCTGGCTGACCTCATTGGGGTGACGTCCATGAAGAGGCTTCTCCAACCAGGCTTGCAGCTTCTCCTGGTCTGTTTGATGGTGTTTGCGCATTATTATTATTATCCCGGCACCCACACCAGCTTTACCCTGCGCACGCCTATGTATGTCTTTTATAATCAAACAATTCAAAAATCTAGAAAAGTGCAAGAACTTTAATGACTGGGCATCTGACTCCATTCTATTAAACTTATAATGATATTGTTTTTCGTATTTTATTCTAATTTCGTAAGAACTGAATTTTAATTTTTAATTGCTATTATTTTAAACATATATTTGTAAAAGTAAAGTAATTTTTTTTTTAATTTTTTGAATAGTAAGAACTAGGGCCCCACACGAAATCTGCCCAAGGGCACAGTCTTAAATCCGGGGCTGGGCTCGCATACTTTATAAAGTGATTATTTAAAAAATAATAATGATCATTTATGTTTTTTTCCCAAAATTTTAGTGTCAGTAATATTTACCGTTTTCAGTTCGGCTAGCTACTTACTTTGGTTGATTTTGGTTGGGTTTAGTTAGTTTTTTCTTATGGTGGTAACATTGGAATTGACGTTTTTAAGTTTGATGGTAAAATAAATCTTTTTGTGCGACCGAGCGCAAAACACCATTTTTCGCTTTAGGGCGTAAAAGTGCAATTTTACGCCTTCAAATGGAAGCGTAAAATGGTATTTTACGCCCGGTCGTGCAAAAAAAATTTTATTTTGACCAATAAAGTTACTCAATATGGATAACCCTGTTTAAATAAAGCACAATGGCTGTTATATCTACAGATTTTTAAAAAAGTTTTTTTAGAGGCCTGTGGTTATATTCCAAAACCATAAATTTTAACAGATCTTGATTTTTTTTTAACTACCCAGTATAAAAACAAATCGCTGTTGTGCAATAATTTGTGTTTAATATTTTATTATTTAGATAAAACTTGCATGGTTAAACAAATCAAAATTATAATTTTATTGTTTAATTTTAAACCTTACCTTCATAAAAATAAAATTTATTATTTGCACATTTCTGTTTCAAACATTTCGACTTAAATTTTAGAATTTTCCACGAATTTTCTCAGTAAGTACGTTATCAAAGTTATTATTTATGATTCTTTTAATTTTATTTTTCCATTTATTTAATCAGTAATCACCAGTATCACCCACTTGTTTGCGGAATTAAAAGGTGTTTAAAGTTTATCCTTAAGTGCATTGGAACGGAGTATTTTTTTGCATTGTGCGGTGATTCAATTATTAAATTTTTGGAATAAAAACTCTGAAATCATGTGAAAGCCGATTTTTTAAAACTATTTTGTGTAAAAAACTAGTCGATTTACACACAATTTTCTCGACAGTTCAACTCTACAGCCGCATCCACACTCAAATGTGTCCAGATCTATACAGAAAGCAAACTCAGTGCTTTCATGTTCCTTTTACCAAATACTCAAATTCAGTTCAATAATTTGTATTTATGACATGTATTATGCTTTTGACAGATCTACATATTTT
Source organism: Listronotus oregonensis (assembly GCA_019359885.1). Classification (NCBI taxonomy): domain Eukaryota; kingdom Metazoa; phylum Arthropoda; class Insecta; order Coleoptera; family Curculionidae; genus Listronotus; species Listronotus oregonensis. The sequence continues at coordinate 57,392 of JAHBCN010003511.1, read as the reverse complement.
CAGGTATCCTATTTTTGACATGCGTCGCAATTTTGACTTGCGACGCAATTTTGTAATTTTGACATAGGGTGTATTTTTGACAAATGCTATCTTTGTCAGCTGTCATATTTTTTTTCTGATACTAAAATTTGATCTTTGCTGCTGCTAGCTTCCCATTCTAGACATTTTAAAGTGTTTTTACAGTTTAAAAGATTTCTGCCGTGAAATTTTTTTGTTGCAATATTTTTTGCATGCAATTTTATTAAAAATATTGTTCTGTAACACCTTGTATTATAATACCGGATCCTCGTTTTAAGCCTTTTTATAAGCATTCAGGTTCACAAACGTTTCTATGGTAACAACAATGCAACGTAATTATACTAACGGTTTAGTTGTGGTTAAATACTGGCCCTTGTGGAGTTTCCTATCGCCTTTTATAGTAACGTGGAAAAGAATCAAAAAAATGTAGAGTTAGCTGAAAGAATTCTTTTAATACAGGATGAAAAAAAGTGTAAAATGAATTACTCCAGCGCCCCGAGGACACTTCAGAATGGTGGTCGGAATGGGGAAAACGAAGGTTATGTATCTAAATAAGTTACATAGGTCAACAAAAAAAAGTGGTGTGTGCTGGGTGTCGGACTAGATTTTCTGGCGTATTTTTTATGCTGAACACCAATCTAAAGTCAAAATTGGGGGTCAAACAACAAAAAATGGGGAAAAGGGGTAATTTCAGATATTAACTTTTTTTTAATTTAAAACATTAATATCTTAAAAATTATAAAAGATACTTTATTTAACATAAACTATGTATTTTTACAAGACCTTTAATTTAACTTAAACAACCTTTTTTTCTTAATATTTCAAGTTATAATCAAAAAACCGAATTTTCAGGATTTTTTAAAGTTGTACATACCTCTAGAAAACAAATTGTTTTTTTTTATTTTCGGCTTTTTTTCTGCAAATTTTGAGTGATTTGGGATTCAAATGAATAAATAAATAAATTTTTTAGTTGTTATTTATAAATATATTTTAACCAATGCTTGAAACTTCTTTAGGCGGTTTATCAAAATATTTTAAGTTGTTACCTTAAAAATCACCAAAATATTTACCAAATTAGCCGAGTAGCTGCAAGAAATATAGCGTATGCTGTATTCTTCTCGCATATTTAAAAACCGAAAAATGCGCATGCGTAGGGACAAAAATTGCAGCAAGAAATCTGTCAAACTATTAAATTATTTTTAGTAGTGGTGTGCGAATATTCGAATTTTCAAATTATTCGAGGCGAATCGAATACGAACTATTTGATTTGAATTTCAAATCGAATATTCGAATAATTATAAAAAGTTCGAACTATTCGAATAGTTTGAATTATTCGAATAGTTCGAATTATTCGAATAGTTCGAAATTTCGAATAGTTTGAACTATTTGAATATATCAAACTATTTAAATGATAAAATGATCGAATATTTTGAATAATTGAAATACCCGAATTGAAAACTTTTTTTGATTATTCAAAAATAGAATTTGATTTTGGTGGCAATTTTGAAAGGTTTGGGATAATTTGAAATTTCCAATGTATTTACATGCAACTCATTAATATTGAATCCACAATATTGGAAAGTTGTTGTGATGGTTACCTATAACTGAAATATATTAAATTAGTTTTGCCAACATTTTTTTCTTGAAATATTAAAACCTTAAGATTAGTCTAAAAGGAGTTTTATGGAAAAAACTTTATTTTATTAATTAAAGACGTAATTTTAAATCAAAAGTTTAAGCGTTTCGTTTGCATTATTATCTTTAAATAGCTACTACGCTCTTATAATTGGCTTAAACAATCAATTATTTTAACAAATACTAAATTCAAATTGTTCTGAACCCATTTAAATTATTCGAAAAGTTCAAATTATTCTAATAGTTCAATCATCAAATATTCGAATAGTTCGATTATAAAACTAATGTGAACAAGAAAAATATTATTAAATTTTTTTAAACTATACAATAAATAATATTCTGATTCGGAAACTTAAAAAAAACCGATTTATTCCCAATATTTTATTTTTACAAAAAAAAAAGTAGTGCAACATTATTTATTTCCCGTAAAATTTTTAATGAAAATATTTTATAAAGTGTGTTACCTTTTCAACGGAACACAATTTGTTGTTCCTGCTGCAGCGCCAGCGCTGCAAATTTTACAAGAATCAGCAGGTTTATTGAACCACGCGTTTCAACGTAAACTTGTACGTTTGACAGTTTTTTTTTGTTAATGTTTCAGTTTATTTCCCGCATTGTTGTATATCTGTATGTGTAAAGTTACTGTACTGTGAATTTGTGCGAAATAATTCGGTTTTGGTAATGATCTTTATTAGATTAGATTTTTATACACATTGTTGTCGTTTTTTTCAAGGTTATTTAATGGAAAAATATGGTCTTATTAAATTATTAATTTAGAATTAAATAGTTAAAAATGGATTTGAGAACAGACTGCAGGGGTTACCAACTGTCCTTCAGCCGGGAGGACTGTCCTTCTTTGAACCAAAATGCCCTTCGTCCTCCGCAGCTAGTGCGGTGGACGCAATTTGTCCTTCTTTTCTTTAAATACAAGTAATTTTTTATTGTTATTTTTTCCATCGAAGAATATATTTTCTCTTAATTTTTATAAAACCCTTTATGTCTATATTGTTTGCGTTTTATAATTTTAAGTTATTGTTTTTTTTATGTTTCTGTAATTTTTTTAAAAAACTTTAACTCTGTTTTCTTTTCGTTTAATAAGTTTAAAATTATTTTTTCTAGCCAAGAAAATATATTTTGATAATTCATAGAAAACACTTTTATATCTCTTTTTTTATCATTTTATTATGCATATATTTAGGTTGTTAAAATCATTTATTAGTGTTTTATATAAGTAGTTTTCCCCAGATTATTTTATTTTTTTATTGAAAGAAAAAATAAATTTAAAATTGTAAAAAATTTTTTTAAAATTAATAATAAAACAAAATACCTACAAACATTAGCAACATGAAAATTTTATAAAATTGAAAATATACAAAATTTATAATTAGGTATTACACCGGCACAAAAAAAAAAGTTTTTGTATTTTTGAATTTGAAGTCCGTTTGGCCCGGTCACCTCCAGATTTGGCATTTATACACTTATTTGCCCAGATCAGAATATAAGGGTTTTTAATTAAAATCTGAAAATTAATAATCTTGGGTAAAATTTGGAAATTTGAAATGGCGTATTCAAAATGGGGGGTTTTTGGCATTTAAAAAACGATTTGTCTAAAATTAGAAATAAAAGGAATCGATTTCTTTGGGAATCGCATCCTTTCAAAAAGGAAATGAATCCGGATCATTTAAAAATTATATAACGAACCCGGGATCAAATTTTTGGTAAAAGAATCGATTCCAAATGGATTAAATTTCCCTACCAGCTCTATATATCCCTCCCCGGAACCAACAATGTACTGTCAAACTACTGGAGCAATCAAGGGTACCCCTTTAAAAAACTCTAGTGGGACTGTACAGGGGACACTGAGATTAAAATACCACATGCACAGGATCGGCCTAGCGGAAGACGCCGAATGCCGTATGTGCATGGGGGGGGATGAATCGGCAGAACAATACTGTGCTCGTGCCCAGCAATGGCACGACTAAGTTTCCCAACCTGGGAAGACATCGTTTTGCCGGGGGAGGAAAAAGATCTCTCTCCCAACAAATCAGATTTATTAGGAGTCTGCCCTTTGGTGGGAGAAATATAAAAAGGTGTGAGCCACAATAGACCGATCGGTGGGGGGAAGGGGTGTTATACCTCGTGTATGTTAAAATGAAGTTAAAATTTTTTTTTAATATAATAAATACTAACAGCTGTTTTTTTTACAGGGCACAGATTTGAACTTCTTGAGACTGTAAACTTGATGCTAGAACCGGGAATATTGTAAGTAATTTTTATTATTACTGTTTTGTTTGACTATTCCGTCTTTTCCCGTAATACCTGAAGCCGTTTTAAAAAAAAACCGACGGATTTAAAAAAAAATTATGACTAAACATATTTTCCGTAAGAAAATGAGTTTGACAAGTAAGACGATTTTTTAAAGGGTCTTTCCCATATTTGTTAAATAAATATTAACCCCGGGTGCACGGAAATCAATTTAGAATTTTTAAACAGAACGTTATGTCAGTGTTATTCTTTGGGTTTTATTAGGCAACCTGTCAAAATCTGACATTTCGTTAAACATTCAAAGTACTAATCATGCTTTCTGCAACCGGGTATAAGTGTTATATTTTTTGTAATTGATAAAAAGGGGGTTAAAAAAAATTAAATTAAAAATCCAGGGCCGTTTTTAAAAAAAATAAAGTTGATGATGGTTAAACGAAACAAAACTTCAAGAAATTTTTGACTTCACCAATACATAAAGCGCATATTTTCGAAAGTACAAAAAATAACTTCAATTTTGCAAAATATTGAGCTCCCCAATACACAACTTTGCTCCAATTTAAATTTCGTATCTCTTACCGTTTCCGAGGTGCCAATGGTGAGTCGAATTTAAAACATCCATAGTCAGACACATTAAAATGTCATTTTTTTGGATTTAATGATGGTTATCAAAAAAAAACGAACCGAAAATCGTTAGGGGTTTTTTTTTGGGGGCGCTGAATCCGAATTTCACGTCGAAAACGATCCCTGAAAATCGGGACCGAAACCTAGACCGGACCTCATCTCCGAGGGTTTTCCTCACACAATTGAAAAAGACGAAAAAATTTTGGGGGGGGTTTTTAGCGTGAACCAATTTCAGTCCGCCCCCTAAAACCCGATTCCAACCCGGGCCCTAACGATTTTGGGGGATTTAAAATTAGCGGGGGGAAAAAAAATTCCCCCCCCCCGGGGGTTCTTTTCGCCGAATTTAAAGGGGCAGGGGCGCCCCTCCAAAATGGCTGGAAGGGGCCAAACTGTTGGATTTCCAAAGAGTGGAAAAAACGTCCAGGTTTTTTTTAGGGGTGTTTTCCCACGGTTAAAAATGAATAAGCCCAAAAAAAATATTTTGGCCCCGCTTTTATTATTAAAATTTTTAAATTTATTCTTTTTAAAAAAAACATTTGCGTTTCCCCCCTTTAAATAAAAATAAAAAAAAAGCCTTTAAAAAAATCACCATATCCGCCTCGCGCGCTCTCTGGATTACCCCCTAAAAAATTTTCATATCTTCTTCGTATTTCGCATTTCGTGCAGAATTTTTTTTTTTAAAATCCTCGGTGCTATCAGAATTGAAAGAATAACGATATAGTCTGTCTCAAAGTATATCGTTATGGTTCTTGACAGACCTTTAACCCAATAACCTTTAACGATTTATTCCCCATTGCTATTGGGTAACCCATTTTTTATAAGTGGGGGGCCAGGTATTTCTTGAGTATTAACCATTAGGCAATAAATATTTTGGCTAATATTTTAGTGGCAGTATTAAAACCGTTTTTACTGTGCGTTTCGAAAAGTTTTTTTGAGAATATAACTTGTCCTCGAAATCATTTGTATTAGATGCAAACAGGTTGTGAAAAATTGTATGAAATTTTAAATTTCCAGTAGAGGTCTAATTAAACAAAAAGCAAAAAAAAGAAATCTGTCTACTTACAAAAACTCCAATATCATCATGAGGGATATTATTATTAGTGAAGAATTGAACAAAAGAAAAGGGAAGTGATTTTCAATCTCACCGTAAAAGACAATAGTGATCAGAGCTAATAAGAAGGAAAATATATTGTCTTTATGAAAGCGGAGTTTTTCCTACCTTGGATAAACTGAAAAAGAAGCTAGACGAAGACGAAAGCAATATAAATATTAGTCGTGCCACCCTCCATAGAGTTGTTGGTAAAATGGGATTTAAATACAGCATAATAGAAAAAAGACAGGTAATAACGGAATGGCACAGATTATCCACTTGGAGTTTTAAATTACCCAAGAAATTAAAAGATATAGGTTAGAAAACAGATCCAAAATTTTACCTTGATAAAAAACATGGTTCGATACACACGACACAGTATCCAAAGGATGGGTTGATTCCAGTCAAAACTGTCAGACGAAAGCACCTTCAAATAAAGGAAAACGCATTACCATAATACACGCTGGTTCAAAAGAAGGATTTGTCCCAAACTGCTTGCCGTTGGCTGCAAAGAATATTAAGGATTCTAGCTTGGATTATCATGAGGATATAAGTGCGGAACTTTTTAAAAAGTGGTTTTAAAATTATCTTTTAAAAAATATTCCAAACAACAGTGTTATTGTCATGGATAACGCAAGCTACCACAGCCGTCTGCTACACAAAGCACCAGCTTCATCAAGTTCAAAAACTGAAATCCAGGAATATTTGTTAGAAAATGATATTTATTTTTAATTCAGTTACAAAAAAAGCATCTTTTGGAAGTCCTAAATTCATATGCAATTAAAAAACAATATGTATGTGATAATTTGGCTGAACAGGTTGGGCATACTGTCTTACGGTTCCTCCGTATCACTGTATGTTTAACCATAGAGCATTTAGGGAAAAAAGTAAAATCTAAGATCAGAGCAGAAAATGTTACACCTTCTTTAAGTCCCAGTGTTATAAATTTGATAAAAATGTAATTACTAACAAAAACCCGTTGAGAGCTGGAAAATTTCACTGCAGAATTTTTAAAATTGAGGACTTTTACATTTCTATCCAAAAAAAAAATAAATCCTATTGTAATTAATTCAATCATGACTCTGGGTAGTGAAACAGAATTAGATTTAGATATTTAGATTAAAAAAGTAATTATATATATATATATATATATATATATAAAAAGTCCAAAATTTCTGTCAGTGACTCATTTAATACCGGCCACCCAACCGACGAAGCGGCTGAATAAAAATCTAACACTAGTAAATGATTTTTTGCCGATATACTTTTCCGCTCAAATAACAGTTAACCGGCCAAAAGTTTCATCGCCACGTTGTCATAATTCGCGAAAATAAGTTACCAGCCAGCAATCGCACTTAAAATAGCACGCCAATATGTATTGAAATCATTGTTATCGAGAAGGCAATAAAAGTGGCAACACACATTCCTTAGTTTACAACTTGAACAGACATGAAAAAAAAGCGTATCGACAGGGTTTTCGTGCTGTTCGATGATTTTATTTTTGTTATTATTGATTATGGACAGATTTTATAAGTTTAAATTTTAATTTCTATACAGGGGATTTTCTAAATATTATAAATTTCTAATAATTGTATTATATAGATATTGTTTTGTGCCAATTTTATAATAGTTTATCTTATTTAGTGTATATAATTGTATATAAAGATTTAGTGTTGTTAAGTGCTTAATTCTGTAAACTATGAATATTAACCAACCTTTAACTAGTTATCCGCCTACAAAAAAACTCAGTTAACTTTAAAAAGAACGAATAATGGTTAAAAATGTTTACCATGAGATTCGGGAACAAAATCCAGAACTAACCACTTTGGATGCTGCAGAGATATGTGCAACTTTAACAAACATTTTTCGCGTACGGTATTCGGGTTTTAAAAGGCAAAAATCAATATTAGTAATTATTCGGATACTGGAAAATGCGATTTTTTTGCTATTTTTTGCACACTTTTACTTTTTGATTGTTAAACATGAATCAGAAGCTGTTTTTTGGCTGCCCCTTATAGTTTTTAAAAAAATAATAATTGAATTGTTTAATTCCATTTTACGACATTTTCCCCTTTAAATTTGTCATTTGCACGAAAACATAATTAAAAAACTCATACTATGTTAATATTAAAAAAAAAACACTTAAAAAGTAAGGAAAAACCTTAATTTTCAATAAAAAGTAGGTAAAACGTTTACGTCCGAATTCAACTCAAAATTTTAAAAAAATGTTGACCTGTTACCAGGTTGTAATAGTTTTCTTTATGACATTGTTATAAGGTATGCGAACCTTGCTTAGCTCGCCCCGCAATGTTTGATCAAAAATATTGTCGAGATGGAAACCTTAAATATGGAACACGAAAGACCCGAAATATTTTTGATGCTGATGATCTCAGAGCTTTCGTGTTCCTTATATAGTGGATTTTTTTGATGAAGCAATGCATGTGAATATCGTATTTAATATTGAAATTGCAAGATCGATGGTGAATTGGCAAGTCGGTGTAACTTGGATTGTCTATCGTTCTGCTTTTACATCTTTTTTAATTTATGTTAAGACTAAAATTTTATTATTTTTTTCATGTAGCAAAATAAAATCAGAGAAGGTAGAATTAAAGAAAAAAAATGTTTTTTTTTGGGAAAAAAAACGTTGAAAAATCGCCAAAAAAACTCAAATTTGTGATCTATGACCTCAAAATAGAAGGTGTGCAAAATTAAGCAAAAAAAATACATTTTTCATTAATCCGAATAATACCAAAATAATATAGGCTTGTTACTAATTTAAAGGGTTGATGAAAATGTGAGAAAATAACTTTTGCTTGTAAAAAATATTTTCATGTTTTGACGAAATTTTATCATTTATTTTCTATAATGCATACGCCACTGGAATTGATTCCCCTGACCCCACACAACCCGGGGCACTCTAAAAGCGAGCGATGCGTCATTGACAGAAATTTTGGACTTGAAGATAGATAATGCAGTTATAAATTTATTAAAACTTTGCATATATTTAATTTCTTAATGTAATTTTAAGATTATACTTACCTAAATAAACAATAAATTATAAATCTTTATATTATTAAAGTCCGTCCCAAAAATTTTGTCCAATACCTACCGATCCGCAGTTTTATTGCTGTCGGCAGGTATAATCCATAAATGAAGGCAAGAGCTAACACGGTATACTTTGAGACAGACTATACAAAATAAAAATGCAACCAAGAACTACACCATCTCGTGACATTTATAAGAACTGAGTTTTACATAAAAACAATGCCCGTTTCTAAGGCATTGTGATTCCACTCCTTCCCTAGTCAATCCTACCCAGAACATCGACTTACATAATACACAGGGCGTTTATCGCATCTCCACCAGCTGTCACGAAATTAAAAATGCCAGGATCCGTGTTGAGAGTGGCATTGTACAATAATGTGTAAACTGGGGCTCCAACAAGACCTAAAAAAATGGTAAACATAACATATGATATACAGGGTGTCCGGAAAGTACGTGTACAGCGTTTGATGACAGACTCCGGGCGTCAAAATAAATCTATTAAAGCAAACTTACCTATATCCAAAATTGCTTCAATGAGCCTGCAAAGGGCGTCAAAGATTTTAAAAAAATTGGTTTTTTCTTTATTTTTCAAAAACGTGCAAGTCAATTTCAATAATTTTTGGTGATGAGTCTCGGGCTGTAAAATGACGTTTGCTGTGGGCACAGTTATCCACTCCACTTAACCTAAAGTATTATAAACGTGACGTCATATGTACCTATATCTTCGGATTTTTTATGTCATTGACATAACTCGATTAAAACAAAACAATAATTAAGCAAATGTACAAAATGACCACCATTTTGTTGAATACACTTATTTACACATCTTAAAAAATGAACTTGAACTTTATTTCGGTTTTAACAGCACCCCACAAAAAGAAATCACTATATTTGGGTCCAGAGAACGTGGTGGCGATCGAACTGATGCATCATCGCCTCTTCCAATCCACCTATGAGGTTATTGGTCATGAAGGTACCGTCGAACAGCCACGGAAAAATGAGGTGGCGCTCCATAATGCATATACCACAGTCCCTGCCGAATTATACGTAAATATTTTTTTCTTACTAAAATTTAGATCATGAATTCTTTTGTTCCGAATAAATTGACAAAACTGGAGCCGCTTGGGATAATCAATGGGCAATAGTTCCTCTTCTTAACCTAAAGCAGGGGTCTCCAAACTTTCCAGCCTTAGGATCGATTTCCGGCCAAAACCTATTATCATTGTTGCCGGTGGTAAGAAGTGAAATAGTCCACTGATGAAAAAAAGTCCGAAAAAAAAATACAACGTCTAAAAAAGGCTGCAAATCTGACTAAAGTCCGCAAAACGGCAACACTGCATATTTTCTTTTTTCCCGTCATTATCTGTAATTTCTAGATTAGTCGTAGAGTACATGCCATGAGGAGTAACGTGACACGACATCTGGTGGACAAAGCGGAAAGAGGTAGTCCTTTTTATGCTAACAGATGGCGCTAATAGCACGAAGAAAATCTCGTTTTGAGAAATTTTTCCCCCAAAAAAAGGGGGGGAGGGCCAACCCCTGTTTTAATTTTAAATAAAAAATTTCATACCTCCTTAAAACGTGTTTGTGCGTGTTTAATTTTTGACATCTTTATAACAGTTTTTTGATTTGAAATGTTGCTTTTGTGTGAATTAGTAGTAGGAAAAAAAGCGAAAATTGATAGTGAATGCAGAAAATTCAAAGATCAGTGGAACATTCATTTTTTTGTAATTGAGTCCAGTAACAAGGCGCTATGTTTGATTTCAATGAAAGCATAGCCGTTCTCAAAGAATATAACATTAAACGTCATTATAAAACAAAACTTTTCAAAATTACTCAAAATATACAGGAAGTTTGCGGACAAAAAAATTGAACATGCAGCGCGGATTGAAATCGCAGCAATCTTCATTTACAAAACTCAAAACTGAACAAGAGGCTGCAACTGTGCCAGTTTGTGTGGCTTTGAAATTGAAAAGGGGGAAAACCATTCACCGATGGAGAAATGATCAAAGAATGCATAATTGCAGTAGCCAAAGAAATGTGCCCTGAAAAGGTAAATTTATTAAAAACTGTCAGTATGTCTGCAAACACTGTGGCTCGAAGGGTAGAAAACATCGCTGAAAATATATCCTCTCAACTTTTCGACAAAAATGGACATTTTGAGGGTTTTTTCTTTGGCCTTGGATGAGTCAACGGATGTGTCAGATACTGCTCAGGTGTTGATTTATATTCGAAGAGTAGATAAAAGCTATGAAGTGCACGAAGAACTTCTTGATATGTATAGTATTCATGGCAAAATTTTGGGTACAGATATTTTTAAAAGAGTTGAAATGGCCATTAATAAAAAAAACCCCTTCGATGGAAAAACTTGAAATGTATTACAACTGATGGAGGCAAAAACATGAGTGGGAAAAAAAAGGGTGGTCGCTCTTGTGTCAAAGGCTGTAGAAAATGACGGTAGTTCAAAAACCATTAGTCTTACATTATATCATTCATAAAACAGTCTTTGTGCGGAAAATGTTTGGATATGTCTGACGTTCTAAAAACCAGTCATATCAACTGTTAATTTTATCAGATCTTTTGGGCTGAATCACCGATAATTCCGACAATTTATTGAAGAGATTGGAGAAACTGACTTACCTTATCATAGTGCCGTACGCTGGCTTAGTTGGGGGAAAGTACTTCAGCGCTCTTTTGAACTTTGAGCAGTGATCAAAATTTTTTTTTGAGTAAAAAAGCATCGCCCTCTTAGCATTCTATGTTGATTTGACAAAACATGTGAACGAACTGAATTTGGGATTGCAAGGAAAAAAACCAGCATCTTTCTAATTTATACACTAATATCAAATTATTCCGGAAGAAATTGAGACTGTTTCAATCACAACTACGAAGTAAATGTTTTTCACATTTTAAAACATGTGAAATATTCAGCCACACTACTGAGACTGAGTTTCCTATCGATTTTGCAATCGAAACTTTGAGTGCTTTGAAGATAAATTTTGATACTCGTTTCTCGGACTTTGATGCCATTGCGAATCAAATTAAGATTTTTCAGAATCCTTTTGATACTGACATTGAAACCCAAACCCGGAACTTCAAATGGAAATGATTGATCTACAATGCAGTGATATAATTAAGAACAAATATCAAAACTCATCTTTGTTGGAATTTTATCAGAGTCTTCCACTGACACAATTTGATAATTTGTAAATTTGCTCGGGGGTCTGTTTTCTGTTTTTGGTACTACTTATTTGGTGGGAAAACCTTCTCCAAAATGAAGCACAAAAAAATGTTTACAGATCGAAATTAACTGATGAGCTTTAACATATGTCATTATGTTTGTTATAAGTTATGTGATTATTTAAAATGTATAAAATGTTAGTTGGATTTATTTCAATAATTTTTTTGTTATTATATACTGAAGTTAAATTTTCTGCATATTATACATGTCTTTACTCATTACAATTCTTTTGTTTCTTTATCCAACTTATTACAAAAACATTAACAATGGGGTTAAATGACCATATCAATGTAGATGTCATATTAATAATTATTCAACATAAAATTAGAATACTTCAGTAAACTAAATTTAATTTGTTATAAAAATTATTTGTTCTCTAAAGGAGTTTTCAAGCATGTAGCTCTCCGCGGCCGGATGTGGCCCCCCGGGCCGTGTTTGGAGACCCCTGACCTAAAGTATTATTAACGTGACGTCTATTACCTATATCCTCTGATTTTTTTTGTCATTGACTTCTGATAAATTGTAATTTTCTGGTAAAGCAATGTATTTTGAAGATTTCTCGTAAGAATTTGCTAGAATAGTGGTTATAGAAAAAATAATTTTCAATTGGCGATGGGCAAAATATTTAATAAATTGTAATCGAGGTTATTACTTTTTTGTGGTGTTTTCATTATGTTTTTGTGTTGCTATGACATTTAATATTCCTGTTGACAAATTGATGTCAGAGTTTGAACATTAAGGCCACTTGTAAAAGTAAAAGAAACCTTTGAGAATATAGGCTTTTTAACAAATAAAACTAAATTGATAATGACTGCCTTGACCACTTTTTTTAACTTCTAAAATATTTTCTATTACGGTAAATATGGACAACTATACGAACTCCGAAAAGTTGACATGCTTTTGGTGTACGTGTTTTGCCAAAAATGGACTAAAGTGTTAGGGTTTAATAGATAGATTTCCTGATCGTCGTATACCAAATCACCAAACATTTCAAGTTTGAACGTCGTCTTCGGGAAACGGTAGCTTTGAATAAAAATTTGAAAGTAGGAGTCGTAATCGGACAACTCGAACTGTTGAAAACAAAGAGGAAATTTTGTTACGAGTTAAACAAGAACCAAGTTTCACGCCGGTTGAAAAGCGAGTTGGCGGTTCCTAAAACCACCGTTAATGATATTTTAAAAGGACAATTGTTGCACCCGTATCACATCCAAACAGTTCAGGATTGATCCCCCCAGCTGCTCCTATTTTGTCAATTTATTCGGAACGAAAGAATTCATGATCTAAATTTTGGTAAGAAAATATTCTTTACCGATGAGGCGACCTTTACAATATCAGGAGTTGCCAACCTACACAATGAACATGTTTATGCCGATGAAAATCCTTATGCCAGTAAAGTTACCCACCATAATTTAAAATAAATGTTTGGGCACGTATTATCGATCAATACCTTATTGGTCCTGTAATATTGCCAGACAAATTGAATGGAAATATATACCTTAACTTTTTGCAAAACACTTTTCCAATTCTTCTGGAAAATTTGCTCCTTATAATTCGGCAGGGACTGTGGTATATGCATGATGGAGCGCCACCTCATTTTCGACGGTACCTCCATGACCAATAACCTCATAGGTGGATTGGAAGAAGCGATGATGCACCAGTACGATGGCCACCACGTTCTCTGGACCTAAATATGTGTGATTTCTTTTCGTGGGGTGCTCTTAAAACCGAAATTTATAAGACTCCTGTGAACACGCGCGAAGAATTATGGCAACGAATTTTAAATGCAGCAACCATCTTAATAATCCCGACACATTAAATAAAGTTTAAGTTCATTTTTTAAGATGTGTAAATAAGTGTATTTAACAAAATGGTGGTCATTTTGCACATTTGCTTAATTAATGTTTTGTTTTTATCCAGTTTTTTTATTTATTAATAAAATATCTTGCCCGAGCACGTAATTGAAAATGATTTTTTCTGGCATAACCACTTATCCTAGCAAAATTTTGCAAGAGATAAAAAATCTTCCAAATACATTGTTTTATCAGAAAATAGTATTTAATTTATCAGTATGTCAATGAGATAAAAAATCCGAAGGTAGGTACATATGACCACACGTTTATGATACTTATTTTGACGCCCGGAGTCTGTCATCAAACGTTGTACACGTATTTTCCGGACACCCTGTAGTATGTATATTTAAGCTGTTCCTGACGTTTTGCCTTAAATAAAAAAAAAATGTGCAAGGGGTCTAAGGTTCCCGTGCAAAGGCGAAATATCAAAAAAACTTGCATTTCAATAAAAAATATATTTGATAAGAAATACTTGCCTAAAAGATTATTTGTAATGTTGAACACCGAAAATATCTTGGCCACTTCATCTGCGTTCACCGATTTGGATAATAATGATCTCGTCATTGGACTGATACCTGCGCTAGGAAATTTAACTGCAGCAGCTGAAACAAACAACATTATCGTTATGCTGGATGAAAGTATGTGACTGAGCTCTTCCTTGATTTTCCGGTACTATTAATTATCTAAATTATGATTATTTAAAATATACATTGCATTTTTAGAATATATTTATTGCATAGAACCTCTATAGTGTTTTTTTCCCTAATAATATCATATAACTTATTAGACAGAAAGACTAGAGGTGGGGGAGTCGGGGTTTATGTAAGGTCAAGTTTAAGGGTACATAAAGTGGAATTGGTAGAACTGGTTGAATTTTTTGAAGAACAATGGTTTATTTTAGAAGTAAATAAAATTAAAATAGGTTTCGGAGTTTTCTATCGGCCGCCTCAGTTTAATATCTTTAGAGCATTGGACATTTAGACAACTCGATCTCGAACATTGTTACAATGGTGGATGAAACAATAATAATGGGTGATATCAATATAAATCTTTTAGAACATAAAGCTGTTACTGATCAATTTGATTTTCTCTTAGACTCTTTTAATTTTAAACAAACCCTACCAGATTTTCCAGGCAGAAAGCTAGTCTGATCGATGTCATAATTCTGTCAAATGAAAATTTATTAATTGGTAATGTTGAACATAGAGACATGCATGAACACTCAGACCATCAACTTATTTTTGCACCCTTGGAATAAATATTCCTAAAATTCTCCCAAAGTTGGTTACTTATAGAAACTTTAAAAATTTAGATAGGTTAGCTTTTAATCGTGATCTTAATGCGATAAATTGGGGAGAGGTATTTAGTTTTACGGAACTAGATGATAAGGTAGAACTTCTTACGCATAATCTGAAGCAACTATTTGATAGGCATGCACCTTTTATCACAGATAGGGTAACAAAGCCGAAAGCACCTTGGTTTACGGACACTCTTAAGGAAATGAAAAAATACAGAAATTCCTTGCTTTCTAAATATAAAAAAAAAACAAACTTCCGGCTGACTGGGAAGCTTATAAAAATGTTCGTAACATGTTTACAACCGCAGTTAGAAATGAAAAGAGAGGGTATCTGAATTTTTTGAATAAAGAAAAGAACAAGAAAGCCCTATGGAATGGCCTGGCTAATCTTAATGTATATAGTAAAGCAAAGGGCAATTCTGCATCGGAACTCCGGAAGTGATTAATCAGTTTTTTCTAGAGTCTGTACGCCGGGTGTCTACGCCAGTTTCACCAGAGACCGTTCGAGGATACCTGGGTAGCAGAGTAACAGATCAAGAGTTCGATTTAAAATTGGTTAATAGTGATGGTGTATCTGAAGCTATTTCTCAAATAAAATCAAATGCCAGTGGCATTGACAGTATATCATTGGAAATGGTTAAGATGTGCTGCCCTGCTCTTGTACCGGTGTTAACTCATTATCTTTAATACCTGCATGGAAAAAGGCGAATTTCCGTCGCTGTGGAAAAAAGCAATAGTGCTGCCGTTGCCCAAGGCATCTAACCCGAATGATTTTTCTGATCTGCGGCCAATAAGTCTAATATGTGTGTTTTCTAAGATTTTTGAGAAGCTCATATATAAGCAGATGATTGAGTATATTGGAGAAAATAATTTGATTTCAGATAGGCAGTCGGGATTTCGCCAAGGTCTTAGTACTGCTTCAGCTCTTCTGGGGGTATTGAACGACATTATTAGTGCTTATGATAAGGGCGAAACTACAGCTTTGGTACTATTAGACTTCAGCAAGGCTTTCGACACTCTTCATGATAACCTACTTTTAGCAAAGTTATTTCATTACGGGTTTTACCAAATGCGGTACGTTTTTGTAGCAATTATCTTTCGAATCGGTCCCCGTAACAAGGGTTGCAAGGTATGAGCCCAAAAACAGGGGGTAAGGACATTTTGGGCCCCTTTTTTTATACTTTATATAAATGACCTAAAAAATAAAATTCAAAAATGTAAGCCTAGCTCAATATTGCGATGATACACAAATTTATAATCACTTTACTAAGAATAAGTTAATAGCAATGGAATCACTATTGAAGTTTAAATGAAAAGTACATCATTATTCAACGGTGAGGGGTTTATTAATCCAAAAAATCGCTGTAATTTATATTGGACCCTTGGCATCATGGTGCGAATGAACAGTGAGATTCTAATAGATAAATAAAAATATTAAATGTAAAAGAACAGAAAAACTTGGATGTTGTTTTTGACACAAATTTAAGATTTAAGGCACAGGTATCTAAGGTAGTTCAAAGGGCATCATTCCCTGAAATTTGTATAAGAGTAGGGATCTGTTAGATGTTGTTTTAAAAAAAGCAGCTTTTTGAGGCCCTTGTATTGTCAAAAAATTGTAATTACCCCAAATTTTTGTTTATGGACCATGTCTTGAGTTTTAATAGGTACAAATGACAAAAGATACAGAACTTTTGAATTTGCTTAATTTATGGTTTAAGAAGACGGGATCATGTAACATACAAGCTAAGAGATTTAAAATGGCTCAATGTGCAAAATAGGGAAAAACTTACTGCTGTTTCCTGTTCAAACTTTAAAAATAAGTATCCTTCTCATTTATATAATAAACTAAAAAACAGGAACTAGTAGACATGCTCGAACAACGCGCACGGTTTTAAAGTTTGATACCCCGGACATCCACTGCGATTTTTCGAATCATTTTGTTTTAGTGCTCCAAGATTAATAAATAAATTTGATATTGGTCGGGAGATATCTTTTTATTTTTAAAAGGAATTTAAAGAAAATATTGCTTGAAACCCAACAATAAATAAAAAAGGGGCGTAAGTAGTTCATTTTGTTAAGATATTGTGTTTATTTTTCTTATGAGGTATTTTAATTAAACTTAAAATTTATACCTAGTGATTGAATGTTCCTACAATTATTGCTTTATGTTTTATATTTTATTGCAAATTTTATAGTCTATGCTATACTATTTTGTAGAATTTGTTTTTGTTATTTTGTTTTTTTTTCTTGGTTTGGGAATTGTATTTTTTTCACTTTTTTGTAGGAGATTTAATTATTTGTAAATTTTTAAAAGTTTTTTGTACCGGTTAAAAACCTTTTTTTTTTTATTTATTTATTTTTATTATTAATATTCTTTGTTATTATCATAGTTTTATTTTATTCTGCTAATTTATAATCAGAGTTGTCAAAACTTAAAGTACTTGAAGTATTTTACTTCAAGTACTTTTTAATAGGAAGTTCTTTGTACTTGATTTTTGTATTAAAATATTTGAACTTTTATTTGATTTGACCAAGTAAATTACTTGAGGTATTTTTCTAAGTACTTAAATTATTACTATGTACTTAAAGTTAAAAAAGTACTTCAAGTAAATAAGTACTTGAAGTAAAGAAGTTATTATCATAGTTTTATTATATTCTACTAATTTATAATCCGAGTTGTCAAAACTTAAAGTACTTGAAGTAAAATTTTACTTCAAGTACTTGTACTTGTACTTGATTTTTTTATATTAAAATATTTGAACTTTTACTTGATTTGATCAAGTAAATTACTTGAAGTATTTTTCTAAGTACTTAAAGTATTACTATGTACTTGGAGTAAAAAAAGTACTTTAAGTAAATAAGTACTTGAAGTAAAGAAGTTTTTATCATAGTTTTATTTTATTCTACTAATTTATAATCCGAGTTGTCAAAACTTAAAGTACTTGAAGTAAAATTTTACTTCAAGTACTTTTCTGTACCTGCTTGAAGTATTTTACTTCAAGTACTTTTTAATAGGAAGTACTTGTACTTGTACATGATTTATTTATATTAAAATATTTGAAATTTTATTTAATTTGACCAAGTAAATTACTTGAAGTATTTTTCTAAGTACTTAAAGTACTTGAAGTAAAAAAGAAATCAATCAAGTACGCCAATTTATTCACGTAAGATAATCGCGCAAATAGGTTAAAACAAGATAGCATCACCCGACCTTGGCTGACTCTGATACATTATAGCTCTCAATTCAGTTGTTAATAGCACCAAGAATGGTAAAATTACAATTATTTTTAAATACCTTTAATATTATAGGTACTTTTAAAAACAAATCAAAATATTGTATTAATACTAGTTTAAGCATTTTTGAAATATATTTTTCTTTGTTTCTAACACCACTCTTAAAGATACCTGTATTTGAAATTTTATTTCACAATCTATATATCTTGCCACTTGCTTCTCTTGAAGCTCCTCTACCAGCTTTATTATTATTTTTTTTTTAATACGGAACCAACTTGTTTTAATTAGTACTTATAAAACTTAAAGGTTTATGACTTTAGGGTACCTGCATTAGTTTAATTTCAAAATTTGTTCAAAAAATAAAACTACTTTTACTTCCAGTACTTTTATTTATTTCAGTTACTTTGGTTTTTGCTTTTTTAAAAGGGGACCTTTTTTTTTTTTTACATTTTGCTTTTCTTTTTAGACTTTGGGGTATAATCCTAATAACAATAAAATTTATTATTGCTTACCCACATAGATAAGCCAGTCGACCTGAGCTAGTCCTTGTATGATCATTCCGAACATCAAGCTCAGAAATCCAACTAACATCAACCATGATTCTTTTACTTTTAGTTTAAAATGTACAATCCACAGTATGAAAGTGGTGCCTAAAAACAGAATAAAGTAAAATTAGAAGGCACACAACTCACATTAAGTCTTTTTCCCCGAAGTCCTGGTAAATCCGTTAAAAAAACACGTCAAATCCAGAAATGATACTGGAAGTCATGAATCGAGATGAAATCTTTTGCATTCTCTTTAGAAACAGATCAACTACGTTTCGAAAAGAAATAGGGGATCCTACGAAAGGGGGAGTTTTTACCCCATTTTTTTACCCTTTTTACCCCCCAAGCATAAAATTATTTAAAAAAGTTTATATTTAAAGATTATATTTTTGCCTCTTCCACTTGCATGGTCGTTAACAATTTCCCCGCCACATAACCACCGTCCAAGTATATAAATTCTACTCACTCTTTTGATGTCGCAAAAATACCGCCGTTGGCCTTGAGAATACCCGACCACGGGTAAACAAACAAATAGGTACTCCTACCGCGTACGTTCAATATGAATAGTCTAAATCCCGGTTGATTATATTTTTATACGGGGGGCGTTCGATAAGGAATATGTAATATTATGAGTGAGATTATTAATGTTTGTATTATGTATGTTTTTTTATAAACCATTATTGACAAATAGGTTACTTTGGTAACAAAAAATAAAAGACGGAAGGCTGTACTGTAAATTCTCTGTTCAAACTTTAATGTATAATAAATACGATAAAAAATATGATTTTGGAAAATTTGGACATGGATGAATATACTTTGTTAAGAAAAGAGTTCCTTTAATTTCTATCCCACATTGTTTTGAGAACAGTAACTATTAAAGTTTGTCACAAAAATATCTTCTAAAGATTGCAAATAATTCAAAAATATTTTTGGGGGTACTTTTGGGCCTCCAAATAAGGTTTGTTTACCTTCATAGGCCTTTAGTTCGCAAAACAATGTAGATTTTTCACTTTCAGAAGAATTACAATGGTTTACACAAATGGCAGAAGTGCGTTTTCTACCAACATAGCCCAGAGCATTGCCCTCTTCAGTTTCTAAGTTTATATAATCGGTAGTTTGTAGTTTTAAAATGAAGTGCATATTTTTTCCCTGTTTTTCTGTTAAAAATGATCTTTCTTTTAAAAGGTCAGGGGTAATCGTTAATAAGATATCGGAAGCTTCTTCTAATGTGTTTCCACCTTGTGTAGGGCCAAAGGATTTTAACGCGAATATAAACGCTCTACAGAACTGAATGGCTGTTTGATTTCTTGCATTTCCACAAGCATTTCTAATTTGACCGAAGTAATTTTCAAGACAGTCCTGATTTAAATGACGAGTTAGTAAAAATCGGTAGTTGTTTTGTTGTAATTGTTTCCATAACTGTAAAACTGATGAAATAGTCTCCATCCATATATAAACTTAATTGTATTAGTAACATTTCTGTCGAAAACTTTTAAATTAAAAAAAAGTGTCCATTTTATTAAAAAATGTAATCTGTTCTAGAGTACATATAAAACTGAACTTTTTATTTAATTTTTTGAACCCCTTATTATCCCAATTACAAAAATGTATAACATTTAATATTTGTTTAATAAATATGGAACGCCCCTATAAAAAATCATGTGCGTTTCTTGTCTAACTCATTGTCACTTATGGAAAATATGTTTATTAAACAGAAAAATATCAAGTTTTATACATCATTAAAATTGGGATTAAAACTGCTAAAAAATGCAATCGAGGGTCGTATTGAAAAAATAAAATTAATGATGGTTTAGCGAAAACGAAACGTCGTAAGAAATATTTGACCTTGCTAATAGATGAAGCGCAAAAAGTTCAAAAAAAAAGTATTTTTAGTTTTTCCGCCATATTTCTGGAAGTACAAAATATAACTTCAATTTTACAACAATATATTATTAGGCTCCCCAATACGCAACTTTGCCAAATTTAAACTACCCACCCATCTCTTACCGTTTCGGATATCCCCATACTGGCCCACCTTATCTCGGACACGTTGTATAAGTGACATAAATAGGACACCCTGTAGGTAGGTAGGTAGGTTTAAAGTGAGTGGGTATAACACCCTTCCACCGCGACCGATCGGTCTATTGTGGCTCACACCCTTTTATATTTCCCCCACCAGGTCCAGACTCCTAATAAATCTGATGATCCGTTGGGAGAGAGATCTTTCCCCCTTCCCCGGCACCCCAAAGGGGTCATTGCCGAGGATTGGGAAACTAGTCGTGCCAGTGCTGGGCACGAACACAGTATGGGTACGCCGATTCATCCCCCCCCATGCACATGCGGCACTCGGCGTCTTCCGCTAGGCCGACCTTGTGCATGTGGTATTTCAATCAGTGTCTCGTGTACAAGATGTCCCAAACTGGACGCGTTCTTATGGGAACAACCCTATTTAAAAGGGGTAGAAAAAAAATTTAAACCCCGGTGTCCGAGCTCAAATTTAATGAGAAAACTACTGGCGCTATCAAAACTTTGCTATTCTTTTCGTTTGGCTACTAGAGGGCGTTTCTCGAATTTTCGTCGATTTTTAAATGTCCCATAACTTTCTATTAATAAAGATAATTAATTTTGATAAAAACTTTTTAGAGCACTTTTTTCGTAGAATTCATTGGGGGTAGGCAGATTTTTTTCAGGGCGTTTAAAATTGTGCACCAACCCCAAAAAACAATTTTTTTATATGGACCAACCTATATATTAAAAGATTTTGAAAAGCTGTCCTAAATTTTGATGTATCACTTGTTATGTTTATCTTAAAACTATTAGCAGTATTACGATTTAAAATTAAAATAATGTGCCTACAGAAATCAACATGCCATGACTAATAAAATGACACAGAATGCTACATGTTATGATTAAAGCCACATATTTAAAGTTGCTGCGTAAAAAGCAGTAGGCTGTGCATATGATTTTTTGTTTTAATATTTTAACAGCTTCTGAATAGTTGAGAATTGACAGTGGTACTTGTTATTGTTAAAATTTTTGGGTATTTTTATAGAAAAGTAATTAAAAGTTTTTTAAGAAAGGTTTTTAAAAGTAAAAAAATTTATAAAATTTTTTGGGAAAAGTTCAACATGCTTGAATGTTACATAGAAACAAAAAACGCTCAGGCGGCAAGAAATTTGTTTTTAAAAGATATCCGAACGGCAGCAACCATCCAGGGATGTATTTGCTAGACTGCCCTTTCCCAAAATTTTGGCTTTTTTAACAAACCCAGAGCAAATTATGCTCAAAACCAAGAAATTTAAACGAAAATGAAGTAAAACTCTAACCGTATTGGGCACTTTATATGAAAATAATGGTACAACTTCCACAAGAAAGCTTGAATCAGAGACTGGCATATCCAGAAGAAAAAACCACAGGATTTTGAAAAAACAAATTTAAGCCAACGAACCAATAACATACACAAAGGGGAAAAAGTGCCCCGATGTGACGTCATAAACGGAGGCCGACCGAACATTGATGCTGCTACTGGCATTGCATAAATATTTATATTTTAAACAAGTTTTGCAGTATTGGCGATTAACATAATGCAAAAAAAATTAATAAATAAGAAAAGTAATGAAAAAAACAAATAATAATAATTAAAAGAGTAGTTAACTGGAAAATATGTCTCTAGACACTATTTTTTAAAATTTTTAAATGATGCGTATTTTTACATTCTTAGATAGAAAATGTCATATGTCGATAAACATCATAAGTAATAATATCATACAATTCATTATTGATTTTTTTGATAAGAAAAAATTACCGAAAAAATCATTTCGAATAAGTATTGAGTTTTCGTTTTTTCCCCTTCCTAATCGATCATTTTTCCCACGGGTATTAATTATGTGTTAGAATAAAACAATAAAATATCAATATTTTTTTACGGAGTGTGTATTGCAGCCTTCAAAATATATTAGATGTTCCTGTTTAACGAGAAATTTAAAATAAAAAGATAAAATGATTTTTGGGGAAAACATTTAAATTCATTTTCAAAGTCATTTAGTACCTTTGAAATATTACATACGAAAAACCATTATTTGACAACTGGATTCGAGGATAATGAAGACCACCCCGATTTAAATGATTTATCAGGTTAAAGTTGCTTCAACAATAAGTTCTTCATTGTATATTAAAGAATTTTTGCAAAATAGTTACATTTTAATTTTTTTAAAGCTATATGACGAATAACCCCAAATAAGTATACAGACATTTGGCTTTAAATCGTCATCGGTTTCAATGATAATATTGTTTAAAAATTTATCTATTTTATTAAATAACCTCAAAGATGCCTTCATTATGATCAGGAAAAATTGTGGTGATTTATAAAATTTGAAAATGCTTAAAATTCCAAAATTGGGAAAATTTTAATGTTAATATTGACTGAATTCTAAGTCTTTTTTAGATTCATAAAGTTGCCTATCGAGATATGATAATGCCCCCCCGCCCAAAATTTTCTGTATTTTTCCAAAACGATTTTCAAAGGATCGGTTTGAAGTTTTCCAAAAGCACATAGTTTAAATTTAGTTCGTCAAAACAATATTTAAAACCCCCCCATTCCATAAAATGAGTTAAGGCAGGGGAGTCTGCCTTGTAGTTTGTTAGTAAATTTTGCAGATTGCCAAGGTCCAACCAATTAATCATATTTTTAAAATTTGGTTTGGATCATTTAATTTATCTTTTAATATAGGTTCCTGAAAGAGATCACGCAAACGCTTTCCTTTAGTGGTGTTTTTACATTTACACTAAATTTATTATTTTATTTTTAAAAATCTGCAGTATCTTGTGAATGGTTAATATCTTTTCCATAGTTTTTAAGCCCTCAACAACAAATGGATTAAAAATTTTTAATGCTAATTTAACATTTTGTCGTTCTAAACTGGATGGGTAAAGAGCTTTTAAATTTAAGGGATAGCCAAATTTTAATAATTTACCGTGTTCTAAATCGTGCAATTTTTTAATGAGGAAAACGATGCATTTGACCGTCGGAGCGAAAAAGTCAGGATAGGTGAATGCCTGATTCGGTTTTGAATTAAGCCAGTTGGTGTAAATACATTTTAAGAGGTGGGACAGAATCAAACAAATAGAACAAAGGTCTTCTGGATTAACAGGATGTTGATATACAATGTGAGTTCTTTAGTGAAAATGACTAGCTTTCCCATTTATTGAATTATTATCGCTAAGCAAAAAACACTTTAAAAACAATATCCCCTAAACGAATTATAATAGTTTTTTTAAAATTGAAAAGTAATTGGATTAATTTAGATATAGGAGCGATATGAACTTCTTTAAAATTTGAAGAAATACTAGTAACCATAAAGGTATACGCAGATGTGCTAACGAATCACTATTTTTTTTGGCGCTCCTACCACATTACCACCTTTATAATCTAAATATGGATCAATGTGAATTTCATCCATAACTAACATATTTTTTCTTGATCTTTTAAATATTAAAAAAGATGTTTTGCATATTTTAAAAAAAAAAGCTTTTTTCTCATCGATATGAGGATCAGTTAAAAATTATTACAGACTCCTTTAATTGTTTGGGGGTGGGGCAAAATTATAGGTCCATGATTTCGTAAATATCTATATGCATGAGGACTAATTGTTTTTAAAATTGAACAGAAAACCATAGTGGTAGAAATATCTATACCGTTCTTTTGAATGTTGCAATTTTAGCTGATCAGAAATAAAGTCAATTCCTTGTGATAAATTTTCATCCCCTATTTTTAAGTTTTTGAGATATTGACATAAATAAACACGATTGTTTTTGACATATTTCTGTATTATTTGCTTGATTATCAAGATTGTGATCAAGATTATCATAATCGGGATTGAATTATCATGTTTGATATCATCGTTACTGTCTAACGAAAGTGTAATCATCGAGTTGTCAATTATCGAGTAAATTTCATTTCGTCCAAATTACTTGACAAGAAAGGGTTTTAGCATTATTTATTTGAATACTAAAAAATTGTCCATATAAATATGTATTTATTTTAAAATTTTCTAGCAATTACAACAGCCCAAGTAATTGAAGGTCCTTGGTGTTTTTTTTTAAATATGTAAGCCATTCTGATCAGTTACTGTAAACCCCCCCCTACCCAAATTAAAAGCCTGAAATAATTGCTCGAGTTGCTCGAAAGTTTCATAAACCGTAAATTTTTATGCGCTAAATATTCTGTTTATTTTCTTCTATTGCCTTTGAAACGAATTTCATCCAATTTTTTAAGTTTTTCATCTTTGCTTTTCGATGTGAAATGTTTTTCGACAAGTATTTTGAAAATTTGGGGAAAATTTTAAATAGGTACGCTTGTTTGTTTTAATCGTGGCAAAGTAAACTAACTGAAACGACCCTCCCCCGTTTTCGTATCCTGTTGAAATTTTGAAAATTTCCCCTTCCTCAAAATGACCCCTACACACTCGGCTATTGTTATTTGGAATAAAATTTTGCATGAATAGCCGTTAACCACTTTCTGCGATTCTCCTCCTGGGAAAGCGAAACACTCGCGTTTTTTTTTCCACTAAAAAGTTTCCTTTAATCCAGGAACACAGCACTTATTAGATTTTAAACACTACACTGTCGTCACTTATTTAAATACAAGAAAAGCACACCTTAAACAGTTCAAATTCAACGACCGATTTTTTTGAGGGCGTTTATTGGGCCATGAAAAAGCGACGTCCATATTGAAACACAGAAACAGGCGATTCTCTAACGGGGTTTCCAGATGTTGCCTCTACCAAAAGATAGTACAGCCAGTAATGTGTTCGACTGAAAAAAAAAACTTTTTGCTCAATCTGGCAATGGCCCCTTAATACGTCAGCCGGACCGGGGAGATGTTATTGGACAGGGTCGTAATAGAGGTTAAAAATGCTAGGCCTCCAGAGCATGACGTCAGCATCGGTTTTAAGTTAAGCGCTTGTCCTTGTATTGTAGGTGTTATTGAACGAACCCCAAAATCCATCATCTTCTCCCCTGGGGATTTTTATCGAAAAAACTCGTTTTGTGAGTGGTTTTTTAAATAAAATACAAATAACAATTTTGCTTTAAATTGTATTTAGTCTGGGCGAGGTTTGATTAGTAGGGGCGGGCATATTTTTTAAACGGTTTAATGATTACATTTTTCCCAAGAAAATCCCCATGCGACTGTCCAAAACAGACAACAAGGAAGATTTAGCTTCAATTTTGGGGGGGGAATTTTTTGAGGAAATTCATTGGTCCCTACATTTATGATGAACCGCTGAATTTTAGACAATATTTGGATATTTTAAGGGGGCCAGGTTGAACCATTCTTGGAAGATATTCCCCTAAATCTGATACCCAAATCTTCTTCCAGCATGATGGTTACCTTAATGTTCAGTTTGGTGAAAATTTGGGTGGGAAATAAGGGCCCTCACTGGCCTGCCAGGTCACCGGGTCTGACTTTTTTAGTTTTTTTCTTTGATAGAATTAGGGACATTATAAAAAAATAATTTTAAAGCCGGGAAGAATTAAAAAGGGGGTTGCGAGGTGCGTTTAACCGAGTCCAAAATATAAAAATTATTAATGCATTAATGCTGTTAAAAAAAAATGAGAATTTGGGACAAAAAAATGGGGGACAATTTGAACATTTGTTAACATAATTTAATTTTTTTTTTGTTTATTTATTTCGTTTATTGGAAATTAAAAAAAAAAATTTTATTAGGGTTAGGTAGAGTTATTTTTTTTTGTTAATATTGTTGGTTTGTTGTTGTTGTCGTTTGTGTTTTAGATAATTTTAATTTAATATATTAACTATGAGTAACTTATCATAAACTTTAGATCTGTTGTTTTAATCATAAAATGTTAGCATCCTATGTCATTTTATTAGTCATGGAATGTTGATTTCTGTAGGTACATTTTTTTTTTTAAATCTAATACTGCTAAAGGTTTTTAAGATAAAAAAAAGTGATACATCAAAATTTAGAAATTTTACCAGCTTTTCAAAAATCTTATAATAAAGGGTGGTCCCTATAAAAAAATGTTTTGGGGTGGTGCAGGTAAACCCCTTAAAAAATCTGCCTATCGCATTGAATTTACGAAAAAAGTCCTTTTAAAAAAGGTTTTTTTTCAAAAAATTTCTTTATTAATAAGAAAGTTAGGGGCATTTAAAAACGACGAAAAGAGAAACCCCTCTAGGGCCCCAAAAGATAAGAGATAGCAAAGTTTTGTTAGACCCGTAGTTTTTCATTAATTTTTAGCTCCGGAACCTTGGTAATTTTTTTTTTTTCCCTTCAAATAAGGGTTGTTCCCATAAGAACGCGTCCAGTTTGGGACACCCTGTACATCCTCATAATATTATAAAATGTAATATATTTTAATGAATTAATTAAATATAATATTGGGCCGAGACCGGTACTTTAAAATCAGGTCAGCTTTAGGGTTCGGGCCGAGATGGGCGAAACACCCGAGCACTCGGAACGAAATGGGCGACCCCCGATAATTAAATTTCCAATATTACCTGTAATCCACATGATATTTGTAGCACTATTGTACCACGTGTATTGCTTCAAAGTCCAATCGAACTTGGCCCTCATGAAGAGGAACATGACACTACCGTCACCAGTGATGATGACGAAGTAAAGGGCCAGCGCGAACATGGTCAATAACAGGATGGGCCTGTTGTGATGGGGTCTGTTCTTGAAGGTGGTTTCGAATATACCCAAAACGTTTTGTACTTTGAATAATCCTCTAATGTGGCCCTGGAAGAAAAATAACTTAACGTTATACAGACAGGTCCACTATAGTAGAAACATAGGAAACCCTTAGGCGAATTGACTTACATTCGCCTGACTCGAGCTAGCGAAACAAAACTCGCAAAAACGATGCGATAAATGTGGAATGTTTTTGAAGATTTAATTTTGAATTTAAATATTATTTGCTTTCTTGCAGCCGCAGCCATTGCAAATACGTGGTAAGTTTTCTTGGAAACTCGTTTTTTCACTAAAAATAAATAATAATGGACGTTTACGAACTTCGTGAAAAGGTTCAAATTGTAAAATGGTATTTCCAAGGAAAATCATATCGACAAATTCATGAATCTTTTCCCGAAGCATTTGAAAACAGACCTATACCATGTCTGAAAACTATTTTTAGAATTATCCAAAATTTTGAGAGCCACGGGTGTGTGTCTCCCATAGATATATAAGCAAGGGGAGATAAAACTGTTTACAATTAAAAGCAATCAAACATTGAAATAGTGTCTACCTCTCTAGACCACTTGATGGTCAAACGTGCTTGATACACATGCACCCTTGCCGATTGTCCTTTATTGGCGAATTTTTAGGATATTGCTTTATTAATATTTTCTTTTTAAATTCTTAAAGAGATCATAGATCATAACATGTCGTTATGCAATAACTTAGTAGCAGGGACAGAAATATGTTTTTTAGTTAATTTTTATTTTGCTTTATTAATATTATTCTCAAAAATAATCATAACGGAATATTAACGGTCAAGATGGGCAACACTGCTTTTTGTAGTTTATTCATAATTTTTGTACGCTAGGGTCACGAAGGTCGTCGGTCAGCTAGTAGTAAATTTTTTATTTGTGTTGTGAGGCGATGTTGCATTTCGTTTGAACTAGCTCAGAGAGAAATTTGTGTTTTTAAAGTGCGGTTATAAGAGGATTTTCTTAATATTTTATGTATTATTTTTAATAAACAGACTAAAAAATGGTTGTGAAGTGCCAGGTTTGTGGAAAACTGGATTCTCGTAATAAAAATCTTTCGTTTCACAGGTAAGTTTAAACAGTTCTTTTATAAAACTTCACTTCATTGACGTGCAATACCATGGCGAACAATTACATTTTGTTGTTAATACCTTTTATGTTATATTTTTGTGCAGATTAACAACGATTGTGTAATTATTTTAGCATAAAATTTGATTATATAACTAACGAAAAAATTGTTTAATTATTTTATTATCGATTGAAAGTAACCATCAAGGTATATTTTTTGTTATAAACTTTTTTATTAGATTAATATAGCATATGAACAATTTCAATTATAAAATTTGTTTTAAGGTTTTCTGTTGACCCGGAGAGAAAAAAAAATGGTTTTCCCTACTTGGATTTGAAAAGAATATGCAGTTACCGCAAATTGTCAGAATCTTTCAGATTATTTTGATCCTTGTGATATTATCAATAATAGAAATGAATAGTTAAATATTCTTGGATTAGTTAAAAATATATTAATATTGTTACTGAATACAATAAATTATATGCAAAAAAACAGTGATATTTTTTCTCACCTTTTTCCTTTTCTCGTAATCAAAAAACATTAAAAACATAAAAGTTAAAAATACCTATTTAATTTAGAAAAATGAAGTTTATTCACAAGAAAGGGTCCTAAAAATAGATTTTTTTATTTAAATCCAAATGCCAAATTTTAATTTTCCTAAAATCTCCCAATTATATTTTGATATTAGTACTGAACTAAACATTTTTTGGTCTATTAATTTCCTCTTCTCACTTTTACAAAATGGTATTGCATGCGTTTTTGATCTCATAAGTAAACTTTGAGGGTGGCTGTCAGATGATCTGTTATCCCTTTTTATGACATAAAAGTAAATCTATAAAAATCGGTGGATAGCGATGAAGATAAAAACACGGGCAATTGCGATAAAGTTAAAAAACAGATTTAAGTTTTTTATTATGTATGGTTAACGGTTAACAATGCTAGTTTTTAGAAGTGTCGCTTTATATGATAAATAAAGTTTAATTATTGTATTGAACCAATAGGTTTTATTTACTTGCACGCCGAAAACAGAACAAAAAAGTTGTCATGGCACTTTATTTGGACTGAGTCTCATAAAATAGATATCATTGGATAATATACCTAAAAAATATACTTTAGTAATTTTTTATAGATAAATAGTTTTTGGAAACGACCTACGCCACTGGTGGTCCGCCACGTTTGGCGCTGCTTAACATTTGCGACGTTGCCTGCAGGAAATTTTCTTATCGGAAGTCCTTTTCTTACACATTATGAATGTTTGATACACAACAAAAGCCATTTTATGAATGAACGGTTATATCTCCCTTTGCTTTTATATCTATGGTGTCTCCCCAAAAACATAAAAAACAGGAACTCGTAAATGAAGAACGGGAATTAAAAGAGGCATTAATTTGTGTACTGCTGCACAAGACCCTACTAGAGTCCTTATAAAGAAAAAGGTTCCGATGCTACAAGGCCCGAAAAACACATGAAATTTTTCGACGTATGGAGTTTTGCGAATTAATAATGGAAAGGGCAAATACAGATGAAAGCTTTCCTAGATCGATTGTTTTTACCGATGAATCGACCTTTCCATTATTAAATCGACATAATCCAACTCAAGTTCGATATTGGTCTCGTGAAAACCTTCACAGGTATTTTGAGGTTCGAACCCAGTATCCTCAAAAATTGAATGTTTGGACTGGTATGGTGGAAGTACACCTTATTGGACCATTTTTTATTGAAGGCAATTTAACTGCAGCAATTTATTTGGATCTGGGACAGCAACAAATTGTACCGGCAATTCGCCACTTATTAGGGGTAAGATTTGGTAATATCTGGTTTCAGCAAGATGGTTGTCCCGCTCACAATGGACGTATTGTCCAAGGATATTTGAACAATACGTTTCCTAACCGTTTGATTAGTGGACGTGGAACCATTTTGTGGCCCGCGAGATCACCAGACCTTGCTCCTAATGACTTCTTTTTGTGGGGTTATTTAAAAAATAAGGTTTATGGTCATGATAGGGTTAATAATTTAGAACAACTTCGAATAAATATCGAAGAAGCTTAAGCTTTTCAAACTATCAGCCCTAATATGCTAACAAACGTTAGACGGGGTTTTTACGATCGTTTGGAATACTGCTTTGCGCAAGAAGGAGGTTTGTTTGAATATTTATTATAATTTCATTTTAGAGTATTTTTTATGTTTATTATTATTTATTTTTTTATTGCGTACTATTTTAATTTTAGAAATGAGTTTTGGGTTTTGGAGAACTTACTTTTTATTTTGCTTTGGCAATTAATGAACTGATAAATAAAGCTGGTGGTATTTAATCCCCTATTTATAAATAACGGTATTAAGTATCAACTGTTTTCTCAACAGATTAAACCGCATAAATTTATTTTTCGTAATTTTCAAGCGCGCCTTAAACCATACAACACACCCGTCCGAAAGCATATTACAAACTGAGATCTCGTTCGGTTAATCATGGATGTTTATCGATCGAAGCGGACAGTACATAAATTCATCAGTTCCCTGCCTATGTTTCTACTACACTGGACCTACCTGTATTATTGTTTATAATACAAAAATAAATATAAATGGCAGAAATGAGTTGGCAGATATACATAAAACTTTACGTGTTCTCATAAAAAAAAACATTTTTAGAAAAACAAAACGACACACCTAATAGCTCCATCTCTAGCCGGACGACAAAACTTATTATTTTATTTTTTTATTAATTAGTTATTTTATATTGTCAATAATAATTTGATAAAAAGATCGTTTCGCTTCATTATACCAAGGAAGTTTAAAGGTGTATGGAAGCCCAATATTGCAGAACAAAATTGCCCAGGCGTGCAGGGCAGCGGGAATAGGGGGATTGGCCCCGCGGAGTTGGCGCAATGAATAGTAGGTTAGGGCCGGACTTTCATAATTCTATGTTACTATCTATAAAGTTGACATCATCAAATGTCAAATTCAAACATTCACTGTTTTTTTTTATTTTTTGCACAAAATTGTTGGTTATTAAGGATACTACTATAGAATATTTAAAATTATTGTGTAATATTGGATTTTATGTCATCTGATATAATATGTAAAGAATAGATGGTGCCACTTTACAGCTTTCTATTTAAATGGTCGATATTTTTGAGAGTTTTGTATTTTTACCAAAAATCTTTGTAAATAAACAAAAACCCGATTTTTAAAATAAATTTCAAACATTTTATCATAGTTTCATGTACTTATCACCAATTTTGTGATAAAAAAGAGCAAGATAGTGTAAATGAGTTTAATCTTATTCTAAGATTCTGATTGTACATTAAAAAGTGAAAATTTTTATAACTGCTTAACAAACATTAATAAGACAGAATAACAGTGGTTAAAAATGTTTAGTAACCTTTGGTGCCTAGGTATCCATTGTAACATCTCTTAAATATTACGTGTCTACAGTATGTCGAGCTTAAAAAGTTGATAATGTAATTAAGAAATCAAAAATCTAATTTCTTTTTAAACAAATACAGAAAAAGAAAAAAGGAACTTTAACATTACTTTCTTTCATTCAATTAGAGGGACCTGTATATATTAAAATTTGCCTCGTCTGCCCAGTAATTAATAATTTCGATCCTTTAAAAGAATGTACAAAATTATTAAATGAAATAAAAGTACCTAAATGTAAACCTTATTCTTTTTAATAATCTACAGAAATATACAAACATTGTGGAAATCATCTGAAAGATAGTTAAGATTGCCTTACTTTTCTCACTGCTATTTTCTATGAAATTTTCATTTTCTATTATTCATAATTGATATATTATTATTTATTCGGTTACCTAACGGTACGCTTCATAAGAAGCACCTAATTTAAATATAAGAAATACTTACCTAAAGTAAAAAATGCCGGGTATGTTACCCTTGGATTTGCAAGACAAAACCATACAACCTCTAGTCATTTTATTACGATATTAAAAGTAACAAACAATAAACACAAAATTATAGTCACAATTTAATAAACACTAATCAATAAAATAAGAAGATTTTTATCAATCCAAAAAACTTTTGCAACCACAAAATATAATCACACAAAGCAAAACAATCGAACTTAATACGGCGCAAAGGGCACAAACCACAACGAAAATGACGAATGATGAGAAGACGACGGTTGATAGTACAGCGCGGTTATAGTTTCATACGCGCCGCGCGCGCCCTTGCACCAAAAACGGTACTCCGGCTCTCACAAAAGTATAATGTGTTGCCTAACTACACACTGATTTATCAGTGTGTAAGAAGGGAACACATTAAATTATTTCGTGGAATTTTGTTATTGCGCAGAATCGGCGGGGCCAACTCTAACAGTTATGGCATTGATTGATTGATTGATAAACTAAATACACAAGTTGAGGTTTTGTCCGCCTTGACACTGCAGCCTACAGGGCTTGTTGTATCTCTTGTGTATTTGTTTCAGTTAAAAAGGTTTGACACCTTAGACAGGTGTAGTAGCCCTTTTATTGTTCTTTTCTGGTCTCCAGCCTCCTGGTGGTTAGTGTCCACCATGAGGTTTTGATTTGTTCTCCAGTATGTAAGTGCAGGCCACTCATATATGATGTGAGAGGCTGTCTCTTCCTCTTCGTCACATAGTCTGCAAATGGGTTCTTCTCTATAGATGCCCATAGTGTGCATATGTTTTCTTAGGGTGCAGTGTCCGGTTATTAATCCTGTCACTATTCTCATCTGATTCCTATTTAGTTTTAGTAGTTCACTTGTCAATGCTTTCGATGGTGAGTCCAACATTGATTTAGTGTGATTTTGCCTTGGAATGTGGTTCCAGTATGACTGATGTTGTGTTTGAATCCACCGAGTCATGTAGCCACGAACCGAGGCTTTTGGTATTCAAAAACAGGTTCAGGACCCACAAACATTGCTGCGGAGCCTCGCCTGGCCAGGGAGTCTGCATTTTCATTGCCCTGTATTCCCCTGTGTCCTGGCACCCAGGAAAGTGTAACTTTGTTGTGGTTAGCCAGGTTTAGGAGGCATTGCAGACAGTTCCAAACCAACCTTGAGTTGACTTGTTGAGATGCCAAAGCTTTTATGGCCGCTTGACTATCAGAGAAGATAGTAATGTCCCTCCCCTTATATCTCATCCTCAAGTTCTCTCGCAGACAAAGTTCAATGGCATATATTTCCGCCTGGAAAACAGTGGCATATTTCCCCAGGGAAGCATAAGCATTAAACCTAGGGGTCATACCATGTATTCCTGCGCCGGCTCCATTGTCAGTCTTGAATCCATCGGTATACCAAACCAAATTCCGAGACTGACCAGGAGATCGCTCACTACCGCCCCAGGTAAGCTGGGTTTTGTATGGTCTGTGTATTTATCCGTTTTGGCATTGTATCACTGCTCACCTCAAATATTGGGTTTGTGATACTGCTCGTTATTCTGGTGTGTCCTAGGGCAGGCCCAGAGCACCAGTTGCCGTTACATTTCAGCCTGTATGCCCCAATCCTCGCCTCCGCCTTAATAATTATACCAAGAGGGGGGAGGCTTAGTAGGGTTTCCATGGCTGCAGTTGGAGTGCTTCTAATAGCTCCCGTTATACAGAGACATGCTAGTCGCTGGAGTTTGGATAACTCCAGCTCTGCTTTTCTCTGTTCTATTTTTGGCCACCAGATAGTTGAACCGTAGGTTATCATGGGTCTTACCACAGCAGTGTCCAACCAGTGCACTATGCGTGGCTGAAATTCCCAATTCTTCACCACAGCTCTTTTGGTAGCCATTAGAGCCATTTTGCCCTTATTAATCACACTCTGCATATGTGGATTCCAGGTTAGCTTAGAGTCCAGAGTTAATCCAAGATACTTTACTTCTTGGACATAGCCAAGTGTGGTACCGAAGAAGTGAGGCGATATTAAATCATCCAGCTTCCTGGAGTTATGGCATACAGGGCTGGACATTTTTTGATCGAACGGTCCATAACATTGGGCTTCCATACACCTTTAAACTTCCTTGCATTATTATACTCACCTCTGTCTCTCTTGACTCCAATGATTCCGGAATGAAAAAAATTGTATAAAAGAGCCCCAACGAGACGCTTAGGGCACCCAAAAGATACACCCAAGCGTAGCTGGTGGCGTTAAAAATATAAGAACTCGAAGATGATCCTATAAGGACAGCTAACGCCATGAATCCCTCAAAAATACCCATTCTAAAAAAAGCTTTGTTTTAGTACAGGGTGATCAGTTAAGGGTAGCGAGCGGCCATATCTCATAAGATATTGGTCGTCTAGATTTGAGAAAAAAAAATCATATAAAAGTCGCCAAGAGAAATTGCTGGAAATTATTTTCGAGTTTGTCAAACGTCCGCTTGAGGGCGTAACAACCAACACCAAGTAGAAAAATGGGATTTTTATAGAATTTTGTCTAATAAAAGTATATCGATGATATCATTTTGATATTTACTGACCATTTCCCTACATTTTTTGTCTAAAACGTTTTGTTCTATCTATCAAAATAAGGCGGTGGGGGAAGTTAATTGTTTTTAAACAAACCAAGATTTCTTCCGTTTCTTTTGACCGATTTTAGCAAACTTAGGCTCATATGAAAGACATAATTTGCACTACAAAACGCTTATTTGGTTTTGAATTTTTGACTTTTGCTGTCGCCGCTAGATGGCGTTAACTGAAATGGTAGCAAATTTTGATTTTTTTAAAAAAAAAAAAAATGTAATGGTATATTAATTTTTATATATTTTAAAAGGGATAAATTTTCTATAATTTAATAAAAAATTTATTATCTACCTTTTTTTGAACCGTTATATTGACCAAAATTAATTTTATTACATTAAAAATGGCCGCCACTGTTTTTTATCAAAATAAAAATCAGTTTTGTAATCGTTTATTAGTTGCTAACAAAAGAACCTCTTGACTTTTTTCGTTAGACAAACGGTTTTGGATTAAAAAATAAAATAGGTTTTCATACGTTACTTATATACATGACAACATATGCAACCTATTATTTTTCCCCGATAATGCCATTTCAAAATCGGTCTAAAAGAAACGAATAATCTGCTTGTTTAAAAAACTGAATTGAACTTCCCCCACCGCCTTATTTTGATAGATAGAACAAAACGTTTTAGACAAAAAATGTAGGAAAATGGTCAGTAAATATGAAAATG
Source organism: Listronotus oregonensis (assembly GCA_019359885.1). Classification (NCBI taxonomy): domain Eukaryota; kingdom Metazoa; phylum Arthropoda; class Insecta; order Coleoptera; family Curculionidae; genus Listronotus; species Listronotus oregonensis. The sequence continues at coordinate 21,601 of JAHBCN010003511.1, read as the reverse complement.
ATATCATTGATATACTTTTATTAGACAAAATTCTATAAAAATCCCATTTTTGTACTTAGTGTTGGTTGTTACGCCCTTAGCGGAGTTTGACAAATCGAAAATAATTTCAGCAATTTCTCTTGGCGACTTTATTATGATTTTTTTCCAAATCTATACAACCATTTCTTATGAGATATGGCCGCTCGCTACCCTTAACTGATCACCCTGTACAGTAATAATGTTTTTTTAATATTACTAAATAAAGATAATCGTTTAGTATCAATATGAGGTAATTTAAATAATACATGGTCAGAGATGGCTAGGAATTGAATCCTTTTGGAATTGAATTCAAGAATCGACTCCTTTTCAAGGTCCGAAGGCTGGAATCGATTACTTTTTAAAAATAGGATCCGTGATCCGGATTCGTTTTATAATTTTAAAATGATCCGGAATCGATTCGTTTTTGGAAGGATCCGATTCCAACAGGAAAACCGGTTTTTAAAAAAAATGGCAAAATTCGCCATTTTTAAATTTCGAAATTTTTACCCAAGATTCTTAATCAGTATCATATTAATTAAGATGAAAAATCTTAAAACATCTGCCTAATAAAATCTCTAAATAAGGAAGCACCTAACATATTATGATTTTTAACCAAAATATGTTATTTTGTTATAAATACCAAATAACAATATTCTAGACTTAACTAAATAATTAAATCTATATTTAAAAATTAAAAACTTTATTAAGTCCTAGGTCTTCCTGGATTGTACCTAGTACCGATGTGCATTACCCCGTTGCACAGCTAAACCAATCCTTTAGAGACTTTAGACAATGAAATTTGAGATTTTTTTTTTGAAAATTTCATTAATAAAACCCTTAGCCTCATCAAATAAAGGACCAAAAGTTTCAACAGCAAATAGAAAAATGAAGATAGGTGTTGTCTTCAACTCTTTATATTTTAATGTTTTTTATTTCGGCAAGAGGAGCAGCCGCACCTACTAAATTGGAATTTTGTCCAGATTTATGGATTTTGAAGTGTATGGTGCAATAGCGTCTCAAAAAGTAATTGTTTTCCATATTTCTAGGGAATTAAGGTCATTCCATCCCCACGTTTTCCATGCTTTGAAACTCCAGAGGCTTAACAAGAAAGATTTTTAGTGAAATAAGCTCTCTTGATAATGTTTTGTAATTTTTTTGGTATTTTTGTGGTTGTTTTGAAGATTTATACAGATAACCATTTAAAACAATTGTGAAATCATTATCTATTCCAAAAAAATAAAATTTTTGGAAAGTAAATTGATACGTATAAATTCAACCTAAAAAAGGCAGAAATAACAGGGTGGAGTTCTCTTATTCCAAGACCCCAAATTTTACTGGAAGGGCTTTTAACCAAGAATTTAATTTAATATCACAATTTGTTATTCTTGAACTAAATTTCGTAATAGCCATTATCAAAATTACAAAGTAATTCTGAATTTCCAACAAGGTGAACATTTAAAAAAAATTATTCGAGGTGATGGCAAGGGAATATTTTAGTAAAATAGAGGAAATACGTTGAGTCTATAAATTTTAATTTGGTCTAAGAGATTTTAAAGATTCTGTCTTTTTATTAATTGAGTATTCAATTTCATTTGACGAAAAAGCACTTCCTAATAAATTAAAATTTGAAATGGGAATTACTGACAGATTAGGAACAACACTCAAAAAATTTGATAGTATATTAGCATGATCTTTAGATAAAACAGTTAATTCACATTTATCAAAATTTAAATTTAAACCCAAATCTTTACTTTGTCTGGTTATTTTATGAAAATTATCTAAAACCGATTTTGGGTTTCCAGCAAGTGTACCGTCATCAAGATATCAAAGATTTATTTCTGTATCTAATAATGAAATAAGTGGATGAATTGCTAAACTAAAAAAGCTGGTCCAAGAGGATCTCCTTTTTGGACACCTCTTTGAGAAAAAATATGTTGATCACCGTAAGAAAGTAAACTTGGTTTATCATAACATTGAGCTATAAATGGTAAAAATTCCGGGAGATATTCGCTGACTCGTGATAAAATGGTTTTTCTATTCACCATATTAAAAGCGTTTTGATGTCTATTTTTAAATCTGATTCCTGAGGATAAAGAAGAAAACGACGTACTGCGTGTATTGCTGCTTCTGCTCAGCATTTTGTTCCAAAGCCATGTTGATACGGGCGAAAAAGGTTTGCTAGCTTTTTATAAATACAAGAGCATATTACCTTAAAAGCTAAACGTCGGAGACATATTCCTACTGCTATTGGTCGAATACCTCCATCTTTTTTATTAAAAGCACATAGGTTTGCTCCATAAACAAATTTACAAATATCTTTTGGAAATGAACCTTGAAATAAATGAGTTATAAATGACAATTGACGACAGTAATTTAAGAGAATGGTTACCATGCTCGTCACTTACCCAGTCGTTAAGATGTCGTGGTCTTAGTGAGTCTGTACCACCAGAAGACCCAGGACGAAATGAAGAAATAACACTTTTAATTTAATTTTTAAAATTAAAATTAAAATCAATATTTTTAAACTCCAAAACGCCATTATTTTGGGACCTTAGAAGCTCGTAAAGTCCGTAATAAAAATCCAGGGCCGTATTTAAAAAAAACAAAGTTGATGATGGCAGCTCAAAGACAAAACGTCGATGTATAAATCTAATAACACTGTCTTGTAGAACAGAAAAAGTAGCGATAATAATGTAAAAATTATTTTGTTTTTTCTATTTAAATAGAGTCATAAAAAAATTAAAATGAAACTGCGAATATTCGGTTTTTTAAAATGCATCAAATTGCCCAACTTTGCCTCCATTTAACCCACCTCGTATCTCTTTAAGTTTCTGAAATATCAATGATGAGAACAGAATTTGGGACACCCTGTACATTATTTCTGTAGAACAAACAGACCTTAAGTTTATATAATTGAGTATTTTTCTATATCAAACTATCAAAAAAACTAAAATTTTTACACTTCTACCTGAAGCCTCTGTGCTCCTCCGAAGTAATATCTGTCAAATATGCTAATAAAACTGTCAAAAGTGAAGCTCCACCTCCTGTCAATATGACAGGAATGGAGCATGTCAACATGTACCATGGCGATGCGTCTTCTACAGCTGAGAACACCACCATAAACAACATCATAGCCACGTAACCTAAAAAAAAAATGAAAAAAATGACATAAAATAAATATAGTAGTCCAGTAACTGAAGATCTGGAAGTACCCAAAGCTGTAAATAAATATGTACAGTTTTTATTTGTGGCGCAATTCTTAGGTCTGTGCGGATGCTTTCAAGCGAGAAAAAGGTTATCACGATTCCGACATGGGAACCCGCTGAAAATGACCCCCAAAAGTCCCAAAAATGAGTTTCCCGCGAATATCTGCCAAAATATGCAAGAGAGAGAATTTTTGATTAGACAAAAGATGAAGATCACCTTGAAATCTACAAAAATGGTTCCTACCATTTTTTCGTAACATCAATATTTTTTGCAAAAAAGGCCATCGAAAAACCATAACATACAGATTTTCTAGAACTCTGGAATCGGCTAAAAATGCGGATGGGCAAAACAATGTTTTATCAAAACGCAAGAAAGATGGCGAAGGAAATTTTAGGGGATCATTGAACACTTGCTAAGGTCTCATTATAACAAACAAATGTTAATAACAAACCATTTAAAAAAAAACATTAATAAATAAGACACTCCAAAAATATTGTGAAAAAAAACTTTGACCACTAATTTAAATATTCTAGAAAAATTAGAATCGACCCAAACTCATATTCAATGATAGGTACGGGTTTTCCCCAAGGAAGTTTAAAGGTGTATGGAAGCCCAATACTGTAGAACAAAATTGTTCAAGCGTGCAGGGCAGCGGAATAGGGGGGTTGGCCCCGCGGAATTTGCGTAATGAATAGTAGGTCAGGGCCGGATTTTCATAATTCTTTGTTACTATCTATAAAATTAACATCATTAAATGTCAAATTCCAACATTCACTGTTTTTTATTCTTTGCACAAAATTGTTGGTTATTAAAGGATACTACTATAGAATATTTAAAATTATTGTGTAATATTAGATTTTATATCATCTGATATAATATGGAAAGAATAGATGGCGCCACTTTACTGCCTTCTATTTAAATGGTCGATATTTTTGAAAGTTTTGTATTTTTACCAAAAATCTTTGTAAATAAATAAAAACACGATTTTTTAAAATAAATTTCAAACATTGTATGATAGTATTATGTACTTATCACCAATTTTGTGATAAAGAAGGCAAGATAGTGTAAATGAGTTTAATCTAATCCTAAGATTCTGGTTGTATATTAAAAAGTGAAAATTTTTATAACTGCTTTTTAGGCATATACTTTTCACTAATAACAAACATTCATGAGACAGAATAACAGTGGTTAAAAATGTTTAGTAACCTTTGGTACCTGAGAATCCATTGTAATAATTGTAAATATTATGTGTGTACAGTATGTCGAGCTTAAAAAGTTGATAATGCAAGATTAAGAAACCAAAATCTAATTTATTTTTAAACAAATGGTATTGTCTCGAAAGTTGCCTCCTCTCCGATTTTGATCAAATTTGGTATACAGGGGTTTTTTGGGGCGCTGATTACAAATCTGAAAAAAAATCTTTTCGGCAATGTTTTGTTTCCGAGATCTTCATCATCAAAGTTGAAAATTAAACTAAACTCATTTTCACTATATTCTCCCTTCTTTTTGTACACAATTCTCGATTTTTACACTAAAGTGGCACACGATATTTTATAAACACCTTTTAAAACCTTGTATTTTTATTTATTTTACATCTTTTTTCCATTAAATTGCGAACTTTTAAGTTCAAAGGCAGCAACCCTATTTGTTTAAAAAAAAAGTGTAAAAAGGTGTAAAATAAACAAAAAAAGTTTTTAAAAGGTGTTTGTGAAATATTGTGTGCCAATTTAGTGTAAAAATCAAAAATTTTGTGCAAAAAGGAGAAATAGTGTAAATAAGGTTAGTTTGATTTTCGATTTTGATGATGAATATCTCGAAAACGAAACATTGCCGAATTTTTTTAGATTTGTAATCAGCGCCCCAAAAACCGTACCAAAATTGTACTTCCTTTCATTCAATTAGAGGGACCTGTATATATTAAAATTTGCCTGGTCTGCCCAGTAATAAATAATTTTGATCCTTTAAAAGAGTGTACTAAATTATTAAATGAAATAAAAGTACCTAAATGTAAACCTTATTTCTTTTTAATAATCCACAGAAATACACAAACATTGTGGAAATCATCTAAAAGATAGTTAAAATTGCCTTACTTTTCTCACTAATATTTCCTATGAAATTTTCATTTTCTATTATTCATAATTGATATATTATTATTTATTCGGTTACCTAACGTTACGTCTTATAAGAAGCACCTAATTTAAATATAAAAAAATACTTACCTAAAGTTAAAAAGACGGGTATGTTACCCTTGGATTTGCAAGACAAAACCATACAACTCTAGTTATTTTGTTACGATATTATAAGTATATAACAAACAATAAACACAAAATTATAGTCACAATTTAATAAATACTAATCACTAAAATAAGAAGGTTTTGATCAATCCAAAAAACGGTACTCCGGCTCTCATAAAATTATAATGTGTTGGCTAACTTCACACTGATTTATCAGTGTGTAAGTAGGCAACACATTAAATTATTTCGTGGAATTTTGTTATTGCGCAGAATCGGCGGGGCCAACTCTGACAGTTATTTTCATACTGGGCTGGACATTTTTTGATCGAATGGGCCATAGCATTGGGCTTCCATACACCTTTAAACTTCCTTGGTTTTCCCATTCCGATTAACTTTGAATGATTAAAAAATGTACATTTTTGCCCGAGTAATGGAACAATTCGTCCGCCCGCTTATAAGTGAATCCATGAAGAAAGCGACATTCTAGCGGTAGAGCGGCAGCTGAAATGAGAGGACATTTGGGTGCCGTTTTCTCGAAAACTATCGATTTTTAGAAAAAAATTATAAGGGCCATTTTTATAGATTACAAGGCAATCTTTATTTTTTGTCTAAACAAAAATTCTCTATTTCGCATATTTTGGCAGATATTAGCGGGAAACTCATTTTTGGGGCCTTGAGGGGCCATTTTCAGCCCTTTCCCACCTGTTAATGTTGATAAACTTTTTTTCGCTCAAAAGCATCCCTGAAGACTTAAGCATTGCGTCACAAGGGAAAACTGTACAGATTTATTTACAGCTTTGTCCCTTTATTAACTGGACTATTTATTATTTATCCCATCAGAAATGTTAATATAACTTTTTATATGAACAATTTTAAGAGCTTTATTTTTTGTTTTAAAATTTTTTTGGTATCTCTTATAGTTTTTAAAATATTAACATTTTTTTAACTTAAAACTTTAATATCTTAAAAACTATAAAGCTACACGAATCTTTATAGAACATAATTTACGTATTTTAATAACACCTTTAATTTAAGTTATATAACTTTTTGTATAAACACAATACTTTTCGAGTTATAATCAAAATACCGAATTTTCGGTATTTTTTCAAAGCCCCTGAAAAAAAAATTTAAATATTATTTTTTAAATTATGGTTTTTTTTTTCTGTAAATTTTGAGCGAGTAAAAAAAAAACTTACCTATAAGATTAACAATTAAAACAGGCTTTCTACCAAACCTGTCGCTCCACGCACCAACAACGAGACATAATACGGCGGCGAAGAACGAGTCCACGCTCGTTTTCACCATGGTGATGACGTCGGCTTTCGGTTGCACCAGCTTCTCCAACTCTTTGGTGATGTTATTGTTGGTGTTGCCGAGTAGAGAGCAGTTGTGCTTGTCCAGACCGAGCAAGACGTAGCAGGTACGGTAGATCATTAAGTTGGTGTTGACACTATCTACAAAGAATTTAGCAGATGTAAAGTGTTTAAAAGGGGGGAAGAGTAACAATCAGGGGTAGCTCTGGACACACACACACACACATTTCGCTGTCAAGGGTGTCTACGGTCTACATTCAGTGTGATCATTCCCAACAAGGGTGAAACAGGTGTAATCGGATTGGCTGGATCCGGGGTTATTCATTTAATATTATATACATACATATATATATATATATATATATATATATATATATATATATATATATATATATATATATATATATATATATATATATATATATATATATATATATACATATATATATACAGGGTATCCCACGACGAACCAACGCAGTCGATTTCTTAAAAACTTAGCAGCGGAAAATTTTGAAAATTTGGTAGTTTACTAATGTCGATGAGAGCAAGTCATCTAAAATATTTTCAGGATGGTGGCAATTCCGGTTGTACCGGAAGTCGATGCTAACTTCCTTATTTTTAATAAAAATACCCTATATATTATTGCATTTTTGGATTTCTTAGAAAAGTCTAGATATATTTCCATAATATGCTAAAATTTAAGTCTAACCTTTTTTGACATATCTTGAATTTTATGTCAAAAATGACGTTTGCAGACCCCAAAATAAGGAAATTTTTCCTATACAGATACTTTCTTTTATTTAATTTGAGTTGAATTCGAAAAAAAGAGGCCCAATTTTTAGGTGGAATTTTGGGTGTAAATGTGTGTAAAGGGTGATTTTAAAATTAAGTAAAAAATTAACTGATAAAAAACGAAAAAGTCAATTTTATTCAAATGGAAAACCCCTACTTTTATTTTTTATCGTATTTAGCATTAAAAAATAAGCTAATTGTATTAAGGCCATTTCGAAAATGTATAGTTTTGAAATAAAATATTTTGTATTAAAATTAAGGTTTCCTTTAATTTTTTATTAGTGGGCCATGACGGCGGGACGGGGCGAAAAAAGACAATCGGACGAGATACGTCACTATTTAGTTTTTGAAATTATTGTTATTAGATATCAATTATGCCGGGTCGTTTCATTACACGCACGAAGATTTTTAAATGTGTTTATTATCTACGGTAAATGTAATAGGTACGGCACTGTTAAAGCAAAAACTAATAAAATAATATTTATATCAGCAATAACCATTCATTAAAAAAAAAAACAATTATTTTAGTAAATGTTCAAAATGTTTAAAATAATCTTCGTGCGTGTAGTTTAAACAACCCAGCATAATTAATATCTATAATAACAACTAATTGTCAAATCTAAATAGTGACGTTTCTACGTCCGATTTTTTTTTTTCGCCCCGTCCCGCCGTCATGGCCCACTAATAACAAAATTAAAGAGCCGTATCCCACAATACAAAATGTTAAATTGTCAATTATTTCGAAAACTATAGATTTTCGGAATAGACCACTTAATGCAAAGTTACCTTATTTTTTAATGCTAAATACGATAAAAATAACAAGTAGGGGTTTATTTAAAAAAAAATTTTTATTTGAAAAAATTGACTTTTTACTTTTTTTTTTTTCAATTGTAAATATTTTAAAACAAAAGATTTTTAAAAATATGCTTTTTTAAACATTATTAAAAAGATTACAAATATTTAATTGTTTCCATTTTGTCATTTAGTTACATCAAAAAACAAAAAAAAATATGAAGAAAAACCAAATAAATCGAATTTTTTTTGAATTTTTTTTAAATATTTAGTAAAATTTGATATATTAAAAAAATTACCAAAAACTTACCGGTCAGAAGAAAACCAAGAAAGCTGAAAAAAAAAGGGACTTCTACAGTTAATTTGAACCCCATGTCGACGGCAACAAAGAAAGCCTGTCCCCTTTTTTACTCCGTCTGTTAAGCTGAAAAAAAATAGTGTTGTTGTATTTTATCAATGGGATTCCCAATACCACAATGTGTAATACTGATAGGTAATCGTAAATAATGTCCCAGGAAATAATTCCATTTTAAGCTAATTGTAAGCTGTAAACATAAGTTAATTTACTGGATATTTTTACTTCTTTAAAAAATAGGAAGTAACTGGTGATTGAGGTAATTCACTCGTAAAACGGTTTTTCTTAAGAATTAAATGAAATTGGAATAAAGGGTTATTAAAAGTGTCTTTGTCTGATCATCACATTTTTTTTATGATCTGTGAAGTGAGATATTAATAATAACGTACCGTGGGTGTTTTAAGAGTGCACTTACGCTACACCTTGGGGGTTTGGGCAAAGGACGGGAGACGGTGGGCGGAGACTATCAAACTCCCCTCCACAATTTCGTATAGCTGCATTAAAAATATTATATTTTATTTAGGTTCTTCCAAATTCGGTTATCATCGATTTGTCCGATTGCAAGCCTACAGGAGATAACGATTTTCGCTAACCATTTTTCACTTAAATGATATGAATTATACACCATTTTAAAGGTAAGGAAAAATCGCCTCGCAGAACGGATTTTTGAAATATGAGTCCCAAGTTAAAAAAGAAAATAAATTAAAATCCTTTAGGGTGACTTTCCTCGGAAATATTAAAAACTAAATCCAAATTTAAAAACTTTTACAGCAGAAGCCCAGATTTAAGTGTTGGCTTTCATTAGTTTTTGAAAATTATCGATAACTTACACCGTTTTTGAGAAAAACATTATGCCCCGAACCCCAAATTGGACTCAATTTTCGCGTCGCGATTGGACTCTTAAGTGTGATGAGAGGGAGTTTTTTCACAAGGGACTTACATATTTAGAGACTGGGAGAAGAAGGAAAACTTTGTGGGTAGCAGCTTCCATAGTCTGGACACTCTAGGAATGAATTAACGAAGAAAGCGGGAAGTTCGGAGCCTCTCTAGTAAAAAAATGCATAAAAGTTGAACTACCTGTTGCTTTGTTGGGAGCTGCCAAAGGAGGAATTATACTGGCCAACTTCTTTGAGCAGAAGCCGTGAAAATACCTACAGAAGAGCGACAGATCCCCCACAGCTCGACGGTGGACAAGAGGAGGAAGCCTCTCTGAAAGCGTGGAATCCATTAATAAGACGAACAGCTCTTCTCCGAATGGAGTCCAGAATGCTAAGTGTTGTAGGAGACGCCATTCTCCAGACACGAGAACAATATTCAAATATATGCTTCATTTAAGCCAAGTCTTGCTGAAATTATGACCAATCAAATAAACGTTGACTTGATAAACTTCTGGGCCCGAAGGATCATTTGTTAAAAAAAAATAAACTAACCAAAACAAAAACAATTTTATTTTTAACGATACCCCGCAGAAACCAATTTCAGGAAACTATTAAACTTAAACTAGGTGACAAATAACCCCCCTTTAAATTTTTAAAAACTTAGGCCTAACTATAGATAAAAAATTTAAAATTTTTAAAAAATTTTCCACTTTGTTTTTAAAAAGGATTTTAATGTTAAAAACAATTTACCCATGATTTTTTTCTTTCAGTAAAAAAAAGCCATGCTTTGTGAAACGCTGGTATTACCCCCCTTTTAATTTTGCTGATCATTTGAAAGGTCCTTTTTTGGATAGTCGGGGTAAAAAGGAAATTGAGAGCTCAAAATTTTTCCCCCCGACGGGGTATTTGGAATCAGACGTAGGCAAAAAATTTTTTACAAAAATTCCCCGAATTGGGGTGGATTAACATGGAGCGGCGGCGTCCCTTCTTTCCCTTTTTGTATTTTTTTAAAAAATTTTTTAAAATTTAAAGCCCTCCTTACTTCATAATTTAAATATTTTTTGGTTAAATTTAATTACAATACCACCAAATAGAAAAATTTTTAAAAAAACCTTCGCCTACCAAACTGCTTTGCTAATAAAAAAATTTTTTAAGGTTTGGAATTTTCCCGTGAGTAGTCGGGGTTTAAAAAAAATGCGATCCACTTTGCTGACAAATTGGGGAAACATTACACCCGATTAACCTCCCCCCCCCTTTTTCCCCCCAATTTTTCCCTTTTTTTCTCTTTGTCTATTTTTTACTTTCTTCTTTATCTCTGTCTTTCATTTTTTTCCATTTCCCCCCTTTCCCCTTTAATTTCCCTTTTTCCATTTTTGTTGGGGTAAAAAGATTTTTTTATTTTTTAGTTTAGTTTTTAAGCTTATAATAGGTTTTTTTTTTTTTTAAGGGGAAAAAAATAGTTATATATTTATATTTTTTTTTGGGTCTAGACCCGTTTTATATGGGGCAAGCTGATGTAGTCCTTTATTCCAAAAAAATTTTTTTTTTGTAAATTGTGTAAATTGTATAAATATTTTTTTTTTTTGGAAAAAAAAACCATTTATTATTATTATTATTATTATTATTATTATTATTTGGGATACATACAAGTATACAGTTTGGGGAAAAAAGAAATACTTTTTTTGGCCCCGAAAAAAGGAATCCAAGCTTTTTTGAAGCTGCCGAGGCTATAGTAATGTGTTTGTGCCAGTTCAGGTTATTTTCAAAAGTAACGCCGACATGATTAAACGACTCTTTGTTCTGCAGAACTTGGCCGCTCATATGTAACGGATGAACACTGGCAGACTTTTTTCGCAACAGCGAACAGGATTGTGTTTTGGAGGCATTAAACTGAACAAGATTTTTGGCGCCTCAATCCAAGATAAATTTGAGGTCTTGCGAGAAAGAAATCCGCAATGACCTACGCTTGGTTTCCAAATCAGGCTAATTGACTGGCTTGGGAAATTGAATACTAGAGTGGAGGGTACTATCGTCAGCAAAACTATGAATGGGATTGATTGTGAAAGAAAGAAGATCGTTCATGTGTAGAAGAAACAGCGTGGGTGCCAACACTGAGCCCTGGGGCACCCCAGCATTAATTTGGTAGAAGCTGGAGTAATGACCATCTACACTAACTGATATTCGCCGATTAGAAAGGAAACTGGAGAGCCAAGAGCAAAACTAAGGTGGAAGATCGTAAGAAGGGGGAAGGAAGAAAGGAAATTGTGCATAATTAAAATCTGTCATGTCTGAAAGCCATGCATTTATATCGGAATATCTCGAATTTTTTTTTAACTAGTGCAATATAAAACATAGCATTAGAAAATTAAAAAAAAACTTTAAATTTTTTAACCCTTTTGTAAAGATATTGACTTTTGAAAGTTTACTAGGTTTGTTTGTTATTAAAACATATTGTACATTATTTTATTCTTTTTTTACATTATCGCCCTGATGGAAGGTATATTTTAAAACTAGGTGGGTTCAAAAAGTGTAAAATAGTGTTAAATATAACTAAATAACGAACAGACCTCATGTGTAGTGTGTACAAATATAATATTTTCAAGCATAAAGAACATCTAACTTTTGGTTAAGCGTATTCGATCTTATTTGAAACAGCGCTTAATTTAGAGTCCATTTAAACTACCATTTAAACTAAAATAGAAAACAAATATAATGATTTGTAAAAATCAATTTTTGTTAGAGAGATGGGCAAGTTCAGCGCGGATGGCATGAAAGAGACGAAGATAAAAGATGTCTTTCCGATATTGGGGGTTTAAATTGTGGACTGGCCGGGCTTTACTTACTATAAGGCGATAGTTTTTGTACGACTGTCGAGAGTGAACTACCTTAAACTGTGCTTCGGGAGGCACGTTAAGCCGGTGGTCCCGCCTATCTGTGTAAAAAAGTCCGACCGAAACTGGTTTTTCGGCCGAAACCAAATATTCGGCCGTGGCTATAGTTTCGACCGAAACCGAAACTCACGTGATCAGTATAAAATACCTTAAAATATTGAAATTTGGTGCAATTTACCCATTATTCTGCATTAATTAGGACATGAAATGGAAACTCAGTATATTAATTTTGTTGTAATCAATGGCCGAAACCGAAACTTGATTTTTGGCCAAAACTCGGCCGAAACCGTAACCGAACTTTCGGTCGGACACTATGGCCACCGAACATAAACAAGACTTATGTTCTGTGCTATGGCGGAGCGATTCCGTAAGTCTATCGTGTCGTTTTTTTTTTTTTTTTGGCGTAGAACCAGATCAAACCTGTTAGGTTTTTTGAGTATGTCACGGGCACATGAAATCATTTTACGACATTTTTTTGTGGTCTTGAACTTTTAAATTAATAAAAATTGATTTTTTAACTTATAAAAAAATTGATTTTTTTTTGTTTCCACCGCCAAACTTTTAAAAAATATCAAAGATATTAAATTTTTTTGGTAAATTAAAGCCCACACTGACCCCTTTTTTAACCTTTAAAAGTTTAAAAAAGAATTTTTCCTCTAAAAAATCATATAAACTAAAAATAAATATTTTTGGTATTGAAATTTTACCAATCGATAAACTTTTTTATTTTTGAAAATATTTTCATACATGCAGCGAAGAAAATATAGCCAAATAATAAAAAGTTTTCGAAAAAAAAAATTTTTCCTAGAGGGTATCGTTTGGCAACAGCGATTTTTTTTTCAGACGTAAAAAAGTATTATCGGGACCCAATAGCCCCGCATGCGGATAGCCTGCGTAGTTAAGTAATACATTAGTAGTGGTGCTTGTCGAAATTTAGAGTGTGCTGTATGTATTTAAAACAATGAAGCGAATTATTTGAAGAAAATTGTGTATGATGGATAAAATCTGTTTTAAAAGATAGAACAGTTTCTCAACCGTGGTCGGGCGACCACCATGGCACAAGGGTCCGCGGAGAAATTTACTAGTCCGCACAATTTTCGATCCCGAAAAAAATCTTAAAAAAAAAAACAATAATAACTATATTTTGATCCGCGGGCCAAAAAATTAGAAAGCGACCTAGAATAACAAAAGGTTGTTATCATTACTATTAAGGCTGAAAAAAGGCAGGACAATCTAGCAAAAAAATTTGTCAAAAAGATGATATTTTAAAGGGCAAAATTAAAATAAAATATCATAAAGACTAAAATGTTGTAAGGAGTGTAAATTTCTTCCTGCAATATCATTATTAAACATTTTAAGGCAGAAATGGATTAAATTTACGTAAAATGCCACCAATGAAGCGCCTAAATAACTACTTACATATTACATTTTTGGTCTGTAAAAAATCACCCACGGAATTGGACGATTTTTAAATTTGCAATGTAAAATATTCTTTAAGTATATTATTTAAGGCAAAAATGCGGATGATGTAGTTTTCACCAAGAAAAGCGCAATAAAATTCTAAAATTTGGTCATTATTTGACATTTTATTTTAACTATTTACGATTTACATGTAATAAATTCATGCATCGCTTCAAATATTATTAATTTATAATAAAAAACTTTGCGTTACCATAAGGATAATTTTTATTAAATCAATATATTTGAATTTCAAGCCAGTTACAAATATAATTAGGGAAAATAAAAAGCCGCTTTAACTAACCAGCACTAATCATGACCGACCAGAACGGCGCATTTATAATAAAAAAAATTTACAATTTAACGAGGAAAACCTAACCGGAACTAACCAGAACTAGATCATAGTTTGAAAGTTGTTGTTTGTTAGTTCTGGTTAGTTTTTTATATAAAAAACAACCTTCAATAATAACAAATTATTACAAAAAGTCTGGCAACATTGCTTATTCAAGCAGCATTCAGACATGTCAATGAATAGCTTCGTATCATCTCTTTATATGGAAAAAAAGAATTATATATTCCTGTTTAAAAAAGACCTTTAACGAAGCCCTAGTTTATATTTAATGTATGTACTATATTTCTCAAATTTAATTAAAAGACACAAAGCATCCGCAATTTTTTGTTGCTAAAAATGTTTAAAAAATAATGAAGTTTTGAATGTATAATCAAAAAATAACGAATCCCGTGGGTGGTTTTCTTTACCAGCAACCAATAAAAAAGTTGAATAAACCTATTTATTAGGTGGGTAATTAATAACAATGATTGATATTTTTATATGGGTTTAAAAATCTACCCACCTGTTTTGGATATTTAATTTTTTTCTTTTCTAAATAACTTAAGCAGCCCTTAGATCTGCGTTTAAACCTGTTGATACAACTTTAACTACCTACTACACTTCCACCGGACCGTAAGATCTTTGTAGTCGGCCGGCTCGCTAAGCCAAGCGCGCAAAAATATGACTTTGGCCGTTAAAAAATATTACTGACTGAATACTATAAAAGGAATCAAAAAATTTTTGTTTTAAAAACTTTTTTTAAACATTAGCTACAATTTGTACGCAGCATGTTTGTATAAATTTTCAATAATAAACTTTTTCTCGATTGCCTAAAATTACGCTACTAAAAATAACAATTTTGAGTTTCGTACTATTTTAAAAATTTAACAAAAAAATATCAGCTTCAAGTGGGACGTTGTTTGAAGCGCTATTGTGTCTACTTTAATCTAAAAAAAAAATTAACTTGATAGCATGAATATTATTAAAGATAGAGCAGTGGAGAAGTTAAAATACGTGTTTTATTGAAAACCGATTTTTTTTTGGGTTTTTTCGACCACTAAAAAATGTCGTAAAAAGTGATTTCGTGTACACGATTACCTTATTAAAGAATCCCACTAAGTCCGGTTTGGTTCTACGCCGTTTTTTTTTTCTCGATAACTAAGCGACTTTTCTTCCAAATTTTACTCCACTACTACTAAAAAACAACACACGTGTTTGTCCACGCATTTTTCCGAAACTTATAATTAAAATATGATTATTCTTTTTTTATTGGCTTATATTTACTTTAAAAAGATTTCATCAAAATGGGTTCCGTAGTTTTTATGATTTGAACTATGCCTGTAGGTGTAACAGCCTGGCCTTTTGTTACGCGCTACGGGTGTTGTGCCAGGCAAAACATATCAAGACCTTGGTCAAATCTTTAAATATTTAGTACAATCCTGTTACTATTACAACAAAACATACTCCAGTTTTTAGTTAAAACCAAAGACAATTATAGTTTTTTCTATAGACGCACAAAACACAAAATTTTTGATAATAGGTTTGGACGCTCGATTACTCGAGCGGGCGTCCATCGGGAGGAAATACGCTATAGAAACGCACACAGTTGCCAAAGCTATAAAAATGGTAACAGTAATTAGGAAATAATTTCTGTGGAAAATAGGCCAAATTTGTTGTAATAATAATTTTTTTTTGCCGTATAATAATATCATTTTAATTGGGTAAAATTTTTCTTTGGATGTATGTATGTCTTTGTCTCTCTGTTTAAAATTAAACATGTTAAAAAATGTTATGAAAAGTATACACATTGTGTTAAAAGTGAGTTCAAAGAAGAGATGTAAGAACTCTCTTCCAATCTGGTATCGGATTCATTACAAGTCCGATCCTATTGGGAAAAATATAAAAAGGTGTGGGCCACAATAAACCGAGAGGTCGCAGTAATTTATAACGTGGTAGATAATGATGGAAATGATCCCGAATTTGTTCCTCGGGGGTTTTTGAAAACGCTGAATACGAAAATGACATTGGCAAGGGCCTACGAAGTACCTAGTGCGCGCTAAGGATAGTGTAAATTATCTTCTAGAGTTTTACGATAGTCCCTCCTAATATCAGCCAATTTTTTTTACTCGGGGGTTTTTGTCTCGCTGAAGGATCGAGAAAAACATCTTTTTTTAAAAGGGTCCGGATGGGTTTGGGTATCCCCGTAAAAAGTCCACTTACTTTAAACCTACCTACCTACCTACCAATTGTTATAGGTTTGGCAAACAGTTTTCCCTTAAAAGAGTAGAAGTTTTCCTCGATGGACGCCTGCCCGAGAAAAGGGGAGCGTCCAAGTGAAAACTATAATTGTTTTTGGTTAAAATTAAGAAGTATGAAATAAAAAGTGATTTTGAAAAAATAAACCTGAAATAAATCTTAAAATTATGAAATAATTTTTTTTATATATACCCAAAATTTAAACCCAATAAAAACGAAAAACAAAAGAGGTAAGTAAATTTTTCGCCCTAGAGTTGTAGCAATTGCTCCCAATTGGGAGCGTAAAATTGTAATTTGCGCCCAAATTACAAAATAAAATTGTACCCTTTAAAATTAAATTAATTAGAATTTAAAAAATTTTACCCACTTAAAATCTCAAGTACCAGGTGTTATCACTGCCAGATTAATTATGAATTTTAGGTATCAAATGACTGGAATAACAAACCGTTTTTTTTTTTACTTATCTTTTATAAATATTCGTTTAGGGATACTATATTGATAAAAAATTTTTGCCCATTTTTCCCCGGAAAAAACTTTATTTAAATTTTTGTTAAAAATTTTATACAGATTTTCCTCAAGGGAAAACCTCTACACGTTTGGGCCAAAATTTATTAAAAAATTTTGGTTTCCTTTAAAAATTTTTGGATCGTTTTAAAAAAGGAAGTTTTCTTTCCTTTTTTCCTTTTCTTCTTTTTCCCTTTTTTGCTTTCTTTTTTTCCCGGGTCTTTGGCGCTGTTGCCAAGTTTACCGTTTTTCAAAATCGAATGGAACTTCTTTTTTTTAAACGGAACACTTGTTTTTAAATTTCCCAGTTTTTTGAGTTCTGGTTAAAATTGTGTATACTTTTTGTATAAAATATTTTTTTCCTAACGATAACAGTTTTAAAGAATTAAGATTAAAGTAATACTTGAGTGTATTTTAACCTACAAATACAAGAATAAACAATTTCTTAGTAGGCAATAACTTAACAAATAAACAAAACAAAATTAAATCAGATGCTTAAAATGTTTCCCATTTACTTCCTGGCAATAAGCTGTTTTACATGCGTAAAAGCATGTAAAGGCTGTCAGTTTTCTCAATTCTCCTACATTCTACTGCTATCCTTAACTTTAAATCATCAAGGTCAGGGGCTTGGTTTTAAACGACATTTTTAGGGGGGGACCCCAAAAAAAATAATCGAGGGCGACAAATCTGAGACCAACCAAAACCCATTGCCCCCCTTAGCATTTTTTTTTTTTTATTAATGGAAAAGTTTGTCAGAAGAGCCGTAGGCGAAAAGTAGTAAAAAAATTAAAAACACAACTTACAATTATTTGAAAAAAGTTGCACAAGAGCCGGGACAATTTCATTTTTTAAAAACTGCATTTTCCCCATTCTCTCTCCCGTCTCTTCCATGAAGAAGGGCCAAATTCTTCGACCTATTATACCAAATCCAAACATTTACTTTTGGGGGGAATTGGGGTGATTTTGCGTTTTCAGTGAGGGTTTTCCTGGCCAACGACAATTATGTCTATTAACAGTTCCGTTTAAAAAAAGGGTTTATTCTTTGGGGAAGACTGGGGGACAAAATCTGGATTGACCGTAAGGGTCCATCATAATTTCACAAAAAAAATTTCAAGCGCTCCCTGGGGGCCCCGAGAGCTCTTGTTCAATCTATTTTGTAGGGATGAAACTTTTCGGTTTTTTGCAGGGGTCTACTGACATATGGGAGGATTTTCTTTCCCAGTATTTTGCCAAAGGTGGGGTTTTTTGTTGAACTTTTAGGTCGGTCAGAGTGTGCACTTTTACGTGTCCAGATTCACGGAATTTTTAAAAACTTTAAGTGAACTTTTTTAAGATTTCTTTCGGGATATTTTATTAAATTACAAAAATTCGGTAAAAAATTTTTCTTAGGAACATGCCGATTTTCAGAATGTTTAAAAAAGGGGTTTTTGGGGCGCTATTACGAATCTAAAATCAGTTTTTTCGAAAAACTCTGATTTTTGAATTAGCCCCCCAAATGGACTAACTAAATTGACATTTTTCCAAAATTTTTCTTGGGAAACTAATTTTAAAATATACACTTTGGGTTGGGTACACAAAGAAAATAAAATTTACAAAAGTTTGTTTTTTTTTATAAAAAAACCTCAAATAAATTAAGTTTTTTATATTTTTACAACCCAATTTTAATCAGGAACCAGTTATAATCATATATCTTCTTACAACGACAGAAAAGTGGATTCATTTGAGGTAATTATTTTAAAAACGACAATAAATTATTGAAATTTTAGGGATTTGTTTTTTTAAAATAAGTGCCTAATCAGTGTTCCCATTTGTTTAATTTAAATTAAGAGGGAGAATTTTGAGGTTAGTTCAATTGGAAGCTCATAACCTTTAAAAACCAAAGATTGCCGGAAAAAACTAATTTTGGATTCGAACGCGCCCCAAAAACCCCTGAATCCCAAAATCATTAAAATCGGCGTGGTGTCCGTAAAGTAAAATTTACCCAAAGTTCTTGTTGTGTTCTCTTTCTGTTCCAAACCGAGATCATTAAAATTTCGATTCTTTGGGTTTCAGTTAAATGATCCATTATATGTAAATAATTTATGTAAAAATATTGACAATATCAGATATTGTGTACATGTGATGTATTTGTAGGAAAAACACAATAAGTATTACTTTAATCTTAATTTTTTTCAGAAACTGTTATTGTTAGAAAAATACTTTATACGAAAAGTATACATAATTTTAGTATTAATAAATCAAATACAGGGTGTTCCTTTTTAAAAAAGCGAAGTTCCATTAGTTTTGGGGGATAAACGGTAAACTTGGCAACGACGGGGAAGCTCGACATTCGACCCGGGGCGTAATTTCTAACCTTTTCATATACAGGGTTACTTAATGGTATGTCATAATTTGAAGGAGGCATTCTGGATCGATTTTAAGTCGAAAAGTTCTTATAAACGTGGGCCCTAAAATCCCTTAGTTATTAAGATACAGGTGTTAAAGTTTTTTTTTTTATTTTCACTTTTAATACTTTTTTCGCTTTAAGATATTGAACTGAATTTGGCACAGGATATTATGGCAAAAAACACACTAGATGTTCATTTAATTTTTTTAAACAGTGGAGCTAAGGACGAATTTTCAAAACAATTTACAAAAAATACTACGCCATTGACTTGGAAAAAATTATGGTTTTATAATAATTATCAATCAATTATAAACAAAAATCCTCTTCATTTTTGCCGTAAAACTTACCGTTTGGGAGAATCTTTAAATTTAAAAAAAAATGTCTTATACCCAAATTGCATCTAAAAAAAATTATTATTGAAATAAATCAAGTTAGCTTTGCTCGTTGCCAGCGATTGTTGTTTTGTTGTTGTAACATTTGACACTGACGTTAATTATCATTTTTATGTGTTTAAAATTTTATTTTCAATTTTAAACATTTTTCCCAAAAATTTATTTTTAAGCCTTTTCTTACAAACTAGTGAACAAAAAGCAATAACAATTAAATACAATACATAATAAAAATTTTCAAAAAATGTTGGAAATAACCACCTCTCGCCTTTTGCAGGCTTGCTCTTTTTTCTCATTGAATTAAGAATTTTTAAAAATTCATGCGTGTTTCGGATAGTTTCACATCCGTCAATAATTCTATTTCTGGGGTTTTCCAATGTCCAATTTTTAAAAAATAAATAATGTTTTTAGGTGTCCCCACAAATAAAATCTAGGCTGTTCAGGTCGATCTAGTGCAAAATTGTGGTCCTCCACGGCTATCCAATGATTTTGGTAGGCTCTATTTAAATGCTCACAGCCAAAGCTAAAAGGGCGGGAGCGCCATCATCATAAACCAAAGTTGTTGCCGTAACTGAAGAGAACATTTTCAAAAAAGCAAAGAAATCATTTTGGAAAAAAATTACAATAATCCTGCGTTAAGGCGTCCTTAAAAAAATGGTCCAATTAATTGGATACGATCCCCCCCAAACGTTCATAAAAAATTTTCCCCGAAAATGTGTTTTTAATCGCATGGGGGTTTTCCCCGGGGCCCTGATTTTTGGAAAAATTGGTTTTTGATTTCTTAAAAATTTGCTTCGTCCGTAAAAATATTTTGGCATAAAAAAGAGGGTTTTCTTTCTTTTGGAATACCATCTAAAACTTGGTTCATAATTCTGGGGAAACAAGCCTAACCCCCTTTTATGTGAAAAGGATAAAACAAAGAATCTCTTAAAATTCCCATACCGTCTTGTAGCAGATGTTTAATTCATCCCCTTTTTTTGCGTACTTGTGGTTGGACCCCCTTCGACTGCATGAAAAGGGCAGCCTCCTCCACTGCCGGTGTTCTAACTGTACGGGGCCCCCGGAAAATTAGCTTTAAAATGCCAGATTCAGTCAAGACGATGAATGTTTATAAATGTTCGCCCCATCTGGGAGAGCGATTAGGTACCTTTTTTTATACAAACGCCGCGCCTCCACAGCATTACCATTAGCTAGACCATAAAGGAAATGCATTTTGTCATTTCCAAATTAGAATAATTTACCATTTTTTTTTAAATAGCAAAATGCACGTTTTAAGATCGAAAGTAAAAAAACTGCAAGAATGATAATTAACGTCAGTGCATAATGTTTAAAAACAAAAAAACAATCGCTGGAACGAGCAAATAACTTGATTTATTTCAATAATAATTTTTCAAGATGCAAAAAAGACATTTTTTTAATTAACGATTTCTCCCAAACGGTGTTTTACGGCAAAAATAAAAAAGGGTTTTTTTTTTAAAAGATTGAAATTATTTTAAAAAACCTAATTTTTTCCCAATCAATGGCGTAGTATTTTTTTTTTAAAATTGTTTTTAAAATTTATTGCACGCCACTGGTTTTTCAAAAAAAAAATTTAAAGAACATCTGAAAATGTGTTTTTTTTCCATAATACCGTGCCAAAATTCAGTTCAATATCTCAAACCGTCTTTAAAAATGTAATAAAAAATAAAATAAAAAAAACTTTTTAAACCCTGTATCTTAATAAAACTTTTTTTTTAAATTAAAATCGATAGGAATGCCCCCTTAAATTATGAAACCATTAAGTAACACCCTGTATAA